>JASDQU010306069.1:148753-159571 GCA_032191745.1 Picea mariana | reverse complement strand
GCATTTAATGTAACCAAGAACATGACCCTGACTCCATAATGGGGTGATTATTATGACGATATGGAAGAAATATGAGGTTCTTACTCTGGGGTGTAACACTACTAGGACTCCCGATCCTAGTGAATATAAAAACTTGAGTGTCAATATGCCAAGGGGTAAATATATGTGGGACAACTCATGGGGGTGAGAATGTTACCGGTTGATAGTACCTGAAGGCAATGGAGGTGATGGTACCATAGAGCCAGGTGTGGGGATCCTAAGGATAAATGTCAAGGGGTGTGACTGGGATATGCAGTTGTTTTCAAAGGGTGTGAGTGAATGCTAGTTTTGAACATATACCTGAAGGGGCCATAGGATGGCCAATACTAAATGGGTTGTATATTTTTGTACCAATTACCTGCACACACAAACATCAAATACCCTAAGTGAAAAATATATTATGATAAAGAACACATGAAATTTATTTGATATAAGTGATAGTGAGCAAGCATACCTGAGCTTTTGACATTGGTGGGAAAAATGGTCCCTTGATGAAAATTTTGGGTTCCCCTGGAAGGAGGCCAAGGAACAATGAGCTCCTAGAATATTTAATCCCTAAAGGAGGGTATGGTATGATGAGTTCCTGGAAAAAGTCACTCCCTAAGGGAGGGCAGGGAACCATGTGTTCATGAAAAAGGAACTCCTTAAAGGAGGTCGTGGAACAATGAGTTCCTAGAAAAAGGCACTCCTTGAAGGAGGTAAGGGAACCATGGGTTCCCAAACAAGGCCCTCCCTAATGGAGGCCGACAAACGATGGGTTATTTAAAAAGGAACTCCTTGAAGAAGGCCATGGAACAATGAGTTCTTGGACAATGCACTCCCTGAAGGAGGACATAGAACCATGGGTTACCAAAAAAGGCACTCCCTAAGGGAGGCTATGAAACAATGGGTTCCTAAGAAAGGCACTCCCTCAAGTAGGCCAAGGAACCATGGGTTCCTGAAAAAGGAACTCCCTAAGGGAGGCCATGGAACAATGGGTTCCTAAGAAAGAAACTCCCTAAAGGAGGTTAGGGAACCATGGGTTCCCGAAAAAGGCACTCCCTAAGAGAGACCATGGAACAATGGGTTCCTGAGAAAGGAACTCCCTGAAGGAGGTCAGGGAACCATTGCATTCCCAAAAAATGAAATCCCTAAGGGAGGCCACAGAATAATGGGTTACTGGTAAAGGAACTCCCTGAAGGACGTCAGGGAACCATGGTTTCCCGAAAAAGGCATTCCCTAAGGGAGGCCACGTAACAATGGATTCCTGAGAAGGGCACTCCCTCAAGGAGGTTGGGAAACCATGGGTTCTCGAACAAGGCACTCCCTAAGGGAGGCCCTGGAAAAATGGGTTCCTAAGAAAGGCAATCTATGAAGGAGGTCGGGGAACCATGGGTTCCTAAAAAAGGCACTCCCTAAGGGAGGCCATAGAAAAATGGGTTCTTGAAAAAGGAACTCCTTAAAGGAGTGCAGAGAACCATGGGTTCCTGAACAAGTCCCTCCCTAATGGAGGCCAATAAATGATGGGTTTCTAAAAAAGGAACTCCTTGAAGGAGGCCATGAAATAAACTAACAAGTGATTCGGTAAATGTGGACTATCTCAACAATGTTTTGAAAGATATTTGTAATCAATCAATGGTAATCATACACAAACAAGTAACAAGGTAAGTTGGTTTAGGGTTTTATCGATGTGGGGGAATAAAATAAAATGCATGTGTCCTAATAGACATATCTCCCTTCCTCTCAAAAATAAATGGGCCTTCTAAAAGCACTCAACAATGGGGCATGAATCCACTGGAAGAGGAGCTAGTGAAGGTGTGAATAATTAGTTATAATGAGGGGTGAAGGGTGCATATCCTGAAAGGCCTGGTGATATTTCCCAACAACCATTCAAAATATGATGAAGGTGTGATTCCATCCCACAACCGCCACCTAGGTAGATATAACCCAGAATTGGCCATTGATTTACCTCGATCAAGCATGACATTTAGATTTTTGGCCTCAGAAATAGGTCACAGGCTGGATACTTTCCAAGGATTGGGTGACCCAAGGAGGCATGCAGATAAAAACTGGACCTCCACCTTCAACCCTTCATGAGTGTCTCCCTTCCCTATGGTATTAAAATGCTTGAGTGGGAGGATTTTGGCACCCTAATTCACAAATTTCTAAGTTTCAAGTGAGAAAATGATGTTGGGGAGTTGTTTGGATTCCTATCCCCAAAATCATAACTTAGACTACCAAATTATTTTGTGTTCCTCCTATGGAGGTTAGAAAATGGGTTTGTTATGGTTTCTTTTAGAATGTGAGAGTAGGCTATGAAGTTGGGTTCATGGACCAACTTCATTTTTATGATGGTGTGCCAAAAGGATCTTTACTAAACAAGTGAATCCCAACAAAGAGTTTCAAGTATCTATGAATTTTTTTTTTGATTGAGTGAGAGTATGCACAAGGAGTGGTGATGGTGAAAAAGTTTTTTAATAAGTTAGATTCAATATTTTAACATGGTGGAAATGGTGTGTTCCTTTACTTGTCTTGTTTAGATAACTTACTAAATTTGTTCAAATGACCCTTCCAAAGAAAAGAATTCGAAACTAACATGGTGGATATGGAAATCCTTACTTTTACTCTTTTATCTTTGTAGGATTTTTTTTTTCTAAGAAATCTTGGAAAATATCCCTATATTGTGAACATATGGGCATGTATGGGCCCTTACAATGCTTTAAAATTCCTAAGTGAGTTACTCTAGAAATTTGAAACTATCCTAAGATCGTGCACATGTGGGAATGTGTGGGCCCTTACAAGTCTTAGATTTATGTTTCAAAATAATCTAAGAGGTATTGGCCTCTCTTAGATATTGATTGATTTTATTTAAGGGAGATGAAGACTTGTTTAGGAAAGCTCTTTTCAGATTTCCAAGATCATACTAGGGTTCGAGGAAAGAGCATACTCCAAGATTACTTAAATAAGTTTCTAGTCCCGGATTAATGTGATGGATTTGTAAAAGAAAAGAAGATACTGAAATTCACATGCTAAGCTTTAAGCCATCCATGTGGCAAGTAAGGAAGTAAAATATGCAAAGGTTCTTTTTATCCTCCCTAAATTTCTATGTGTGTTTTTAAGCTATGCATGCAAGAGTGTATCTCCAAGCCTGCTTTTAATGGCTTTTACAATAATGCATAAATCAAATCTAAAATACTTGGTGGAAGTGAACTGCTCAAGCCTTACAATTTACAAAAAATAAGACCAATGTGTGGCTAAACCAAAAACAGTTGCGCACAAAGTGCAACGTGTGCGCTTGTATAGTTATGACAGAGCACAGATGTGGGTGGACCGCTCGTTTGTTTTTTCTGAACTTGCACGCATGCAAAGAAGTTGGTGGGACAAAATTTTTGAACAATTTCACTCAATGTGGGATGAAATCCTACTCTCTAAAGGTAAGAATAGACCAGTTTTATCCCTTGAAAACACAAATGAGTGAGAAAGAAAACTTTAATATCCTAATTAGGGAGTATTTTGATTTGAATCCCCAGTATGGTTGCCAATATGTTGGGTTATTTTTTCCATTTGGGTGAGCAAAAAGAGGTCCCTTAACTATCTAATTAGGCTAGCAAGACAAAACAATAGTTTGTTAGTTGAATAGTGGCTCAAGTGAATTAGAAAACAAGAAATAAATAAAACTAAACTAAGCATGTAACAACTAAAATTGATGCAAGAAAGAGACACAAGAAATAGCTACCAAATGAGACTAATCTTCAAATTGATAACACCTAGTATAAATATGGGAAATTATGAGTCCCCTCTTCCTCCTTGGGAAGGATCTTGAGTCCCCAAATACAAAGATTTATCTCTTCTAACAATGGATGAAAATGAAAATACAATGGTGAAGAATTGATAGTTTAAATTCTCAAGAGGAGAGAGGTACAACACTCTCTATGAATTCTCAAAGATTTCTAGGAGAATGATGGCTTCTCAAAGACAAATTGAATAGCATAACAATACTCAAATTTCTTCTTCTTCTTTGCATACAATGGCCCTCTATTTATAGGAGGATGGAAATTTGTTTCCAAACTAGTTTCAAATGTGAATGGGAGGCCATTGGAGGTACCTCCCATACCTTTTAGTGATCCCAAGGATGAATTTGGGGGTGATGTTTGGTATGGGGGAGATCCACTCCATCCCAAAAGTGGTTGAGGCCCGACCAAAATAATCAATGCGATGTTTTTGCATCTGCATGGGTTTTCTTAATGTCATTCGCATGGGACACACACTATGCATGTCTGATGCTGTGTTAGACCACATGAATTTTCGTGCACTGATTGTGCAGAATACATGAGGAAATTTAGAACCACTTTTGTATAGTTTTGTGCTTATCTTTCCAAACTAAGTGTAATCCTTCCATAATTATTGGTAGCATGTTGTGCTTGTGTTGACTGCTTCTTCATCCATCGTCTATGTTTGTGGTGAGAAATTTTCCAGCAATAACATACCTAATCCCTTGAACTTGTTGGAATTCCCACTTCAAGAGAAGTTGTTTCCACAAACATAAGAAGAATTTATCCAGCTGACACAAATGATGGTATGTTATGACACATATTTTGAGGTATTGACTATTTGGTGTCATCATCTACTAGTGGGGTAGGACCATCAACTCCTAGTTGGGCATAACACCATCTAGTAGTGAGGGCATACTATCATATAATAATGGTTTTAGTTGTTATTCACATCCATAAATGTTTTTTGGCTATAATTTCCACGGTATTTTAGGATATATTTCCCATGGTGGATTTTTAAGTGAAGTGAGTATAATGATATGTTTTAATTTTATTGAATTTATAATTAGTTAAGTAATTTTTTTCACATTGTTTACCACTTATGGTGTGCGTGTGTGTGTGGATGTTCTGAATTCCCCTCATACTATGGGATCCTCACCCTATGGTAGACACATGGGCCACTACTGAAAAGTAGTTGAATTTTAAGTGTGGCCATGGATAGTGCACAAAGAAATCATCAATAACATATAGCCTATTCATTGTTGTTGATTGAATTGATTCATTGTGCATATGACTATCGTTAATTATGATATGATTATCTTGGATCTTAAAAGGATGGTTGATGCAACCATTGTTGCCACAAGTTTGATGGAAAAATCTCACATAGAGTTAACCACTAAGTAGATCATATTTCCATGCTAATATTGGTATTTCAGTCCCTATCAACATGCCCTACTCATAGGTATTTTACAAGTGGTTAAAATGATTCAGATTATTTTTGGCACGAAATGAGAGAAGAGATATAATAAATAAATGTACATAGATATCTTAGATATCCAATAATATAACATAAATATATCATATATGTAACCATAAACAAAGAGATACAGTAATACACAATTTCTATGAATGAGCGAAATGTACAAAACTGTAGAAATACAGAGTGAAAGACTCGCTAGAATGGTGGCAGCTTATCTCTGAGAAGAGATGTGAAGACTACTCACATTCACAAGAAGATGATTAAAATGGGGATATAAAGGCCTTTTTAACATAAATAAAATCCAAAACCATAACCTTAGAAGATGAAAATCCAACAGTTTTGTGGACCTCATTTTGGGTAGTTTGGTGTATCAACTTCCCGGGGGCGTAAATTTGGCATACGATCTCCATTTGGGGCGCACGATAGCTTGTTGGAAAGGTATCGTCAAGGATATTCATTTTGGGGGCTCAATTAGAGAATTTTTCTATCATTGAGGTGCTCGATCTTGAAAGAAAAAAAACTCCATTTAGGTCTTCAAAATGGCCCCAGAAGTTTAGGAACCGAAAAACTACTAAAAATAGTAAATTGCCAGAAGACCGTTTTGATCCAGCTGGAATAGGTGGGTGGCCACCGATATCCACCTGGATCAATAATCCCTCCTTAGTAATAAATGGTCTCCATTGTCTTGAGTGTTTAGGGGAGAGGGAAAAACGTTTTTTGAATCCGCATCTTGATGAGTTTCTTGCATTATTGGAGAAGTTGCGCTCCTTAGCTTGTTGAAGGCTCTCATGAACCTATTGTTGGTGGGGTTGAGTCTATTCAAACAGTTGGTTTAGATGAGATGAATGTGTGTAGAAGGAATATTTATGCTTTATTTAATCTTTTCGACCTTCTTTTGTTGGATAGAAGGTGCTTGGGCCGAGGTTGTAGTGGTTGCAATGTCCTTCTGTTCACCTTTTGAACAGATTGTGAAGAAGCTAAATTTTGTCATATGAGATACTACCTTGCGACACTATTTAGGTGGGAAAATATTTGGAACTACCTTTGGTATGTTGTATAGATGACCCCTTAGAGTAATAATGACACTACAGGGTCGAGACTCATAGATAGCATGACACTTCCACATATATGTTTGTCACAAGAGAACATCACAGACATCCAATGGGGAAAAATCACATAATACCTCATCCTTGAAGGGATGGATGTCGTATGAAAATAGACATTGTTGGTTGACATGGAGATCTCGTCCCTAGCAAAGCCACTCGATGTTGTATGGTTGTGGGTGTGGTGTTTTTGACAATCCCAAATGTTTTATGACCTTTGTTTCGATGAGGTTCTTCTGGCTTCTGATATCAACAATAAAATGAAACCCACATCTATGAATGAAAAAGGTGCTCCCCTGCTTCAGGATCTATTAGTTCTTCTAGATGAATTATTGTGGTCGCGATAGTAGCAGTGGGGTCTCTGTCAATGATCTGTCTTTTTCCATTATTTTCTGAATCATATTCTGAATCAGCGTTCAGATTCTTGTCTTTGATCTTGGCAACCAATGATTTTTTTGAGAGACATTCATCTGTGTTTTTCCAGAGGATTTTGTGGAAATCACACCACTTTCCATTTTCCTTCTTCGTCTTCCCGTGACCCTTTTTTTCCTATGGCTTGGACTAGTTTTCAGGAGGCTATTTGTTAGGGCCGTATTTATCATAATTTGGTTGTTTTGGATTTGCAAACCCAAACTCCCACTTGTTCTGGTGCTAAATTTCTGCTCGATTTTAACAACATATCGATAAGAAACACCCACTGATGAGATGTCCAGAAAATCTATTTCAGTCTGGATGTATTTGTGTAGAGGCCCATGGTAGTTCAGAACCAAATGTCACTCAGAGTCTTTGATACCCAGCTTGGTGCGCAAGGTATGTAAGGTATTGGTGAACTCTAGCATTGCTTGGTCCCTCTCTTTCCAAAGTGTGGTCCATCTCATGTACTAGTCATCATAGTTGCCAACGGGTGTTAAGCCCTAATATTGGCTCATTACCCCTTAATTGGGGCATATTATATTAGTAATTTTATTTTATTTATGTCATCTTTAGGCCATTAGTTGTAATTATACCTCCTAGTCTCCTATATATACTAAGGAGACATTTTCATTTTGAATCATCTTGTACTTGAACATTTAAGTGGGGTAAAAGGAGGTTTCCCCCTCGAAGAGGCTTATTATATAAAATTATCTCTTTTTCAAGGCGTTGAGTAATTTTTCTGAGGTTTTTCTATGCTATATTGATATTTGGTTCTTAACATATGGTTTCAGAGTTCAAGGTCTTGGGGTTTCGCTGCTACATTTGAGATACCTTGGAATTTTCAATATAACATTTTTTATACAATGTTTCAGAAAACGTGGATGATATTTAGTAGAAGGATCAAGGTACGTTGGGTTCAAAATTCATCTCCTGAGGAATTATACTTTCGGAGATACAACCTGTACAAGATAGGGTTCTGGAATCATCCTGAACTGAGTCATTGTGTACTTTTCACTATAAAAATGTTTCTGTAACGTTTCAGACCCTGAAATATAGAGGATATTTACAAAAATTAGTAAGGGATCTATGGTAAAATTTTCATCTTCTGGGTCATCTTAAATTTGTATATACACCCTATGTAATATAGGGTATCTGACTAGTCCTGTTGACTAGTCTCAAGAAGGCGTTCCAAGTAAAACAATCATAACTTCTTCCTAGAGTATCCAAATTGAGTGGGACTAGTTTCATTGGATTGTGGACAGTCTGTAGTATTTATGGTGATATTTTTAGAATTTTATATCAATTATTTTGTGCGGGGCACGCTATACAAGTGAGATCTCCTAGAAAGGCCAAAAATTGGCAAGTTGTGGGGAAGTTACCGTAAATTCCACTTGGCACATCCAATTTTGATCAGACCTGTGGAATTGTAGAGAAGAAATATCAAAGAAATACATAAAAGAAATTTTCATACCCAGAAAGGCCGAAACTTGGGAGATACAACAGAAGAAATATTGTCTAGAAGAACCACCTCAAAATCGAGGTTCAAAAGTGATACTTGGCCAACATGCCACCCAAAAAGAGAACTTCTACACCAAATAAGCCTCCAGACAATCCTACTTGGACTCTTGATGAAGTTGAAGAAATTCGTAGGGACATAAATGATTTACAAAAGAAGATAGTAACAAAATATGAACTACAAGAGATGATGGAGGGATTAAAAGGGGAGATCATGGAAGTATTGAAAAATTTCGTAATAGACAAGACACCTGAAGGTGAAAATGAATCCCATGAAATTCATGATGAGGACACAAGGAAGGTGAATCAAGAATGGAGAAACTCCAACTTTGGTTTGAATACCAACCACGTTCCTAAGATTGATATGAGAAAGTTTGATGGCAAGGACCCAATCACATGGATACTTTAGATGGAGCAATTCTTTGATCTCCATAATGTGCCACATACACAAAAGGTACAAATTGCTTCTTTATATTTAGAACCTAATAAATTTGTATGGTATTGATGGATTTGTTCTCGCAAATCACTTGTCACTTGGACAATTTTTATGGAAGAAATGATAGCACACTATGAGGATACAAGGAGCAATTCCTTCTTTAGCCAATTGATAAATCTCAAGCAAAAGGGTTCAGTTACCAAGCACATTGAGAACTTCCAAAGATTGAATATAAAGGCAACCGATATTCCAAATGAGCACTTGATTGATGTATTCATAGGAACTTTAAAGGATAACATTCAACATGAGGTTCTCCTTTGGGAATCCAAATCATTGGAGAATGCATTTAAGGTGGCAAGAAATGTTGAAAGTAAAAATATGGCTATGGCTACTAGAAGGACCAATCCTAACATCTATAGAGAGAACAATGCTCCTTCTTCTAAAACACCTCAACCTACAAGGTTGACGCCTCAACAATTGGAGAAAAGAAAAGAAAAAGGTTTATGCTTGAATGGTGACAACAAGTACAATAAGGGACATAAGTGTGGTGAGAAGAAAATATTCTACATAGATTGTGAAGAGGAAGAAGAAGAAGAACAAGAACCATCTCAAGATGAAAACGTAGAAGCAATTTCATCTAAAGAGTTGACTCCCACGATATCGTGTAATGCACTGGCTGGAATTAGCACTCCTAAAACCCTCAAGATTGAAGGATACATCAAAAATAAAAAGGTAATAGTCCTAATTGATTCTGGCAGTACTCATAATTTCATTCACTATAAATTAGCCAAAGCTCTCAATTGCTTTGTATATCCAGCGCCATAGTTTCAAGTAATGATTGAAAATGGAGGAACTATCAATTGCTCAGGAAAATGCAATAAGATCAATCTTACTATGGGCGAATATGTAATGAATAGTCCAATGATTTCTATACCCATGTGTGGTGCAGATGTTGTACTAGGAATCCAATGGTTACAATCATTAGGAACAATGGATTTTAATTTTCAAGAACTTTTCATGAAATTTTCATTGGAAGAAAAAGAAATTGAGTTAAGAGATATCATAGGGAAACCCGATAAGTTGATAAACTCTAATGGCATGACAAAATTATTGAAAAAGGGGCATCAAGGCGTTATTACAAAACTATGATCACTAGATGTTCAAACATCTAAGCCATCTATTCCTCAAGATCTCCAAAGGATCATTGATAAGCATTCCAAAGTATTTGAAGATATTCCCAAAGGTCTTCCACCCACTCGAAATCATGATCATGAATATCACCTAATTCCTGGGAGTGTTCCTCCTAACATTAGGCCATACAGATACCCTTACACCCAGAAGAGTGAAATTGAGTACATGGTTGAAGAAATGTTAGAGGATGGCATTATTAGACCTAGCCAAAGTTCTTAATCTACACCAGTGGTAATGGTATTCAAGAAAGATAGCTCATGGTGCATGTTTCCAGATTATAGAGAGCTCAACAAGATCACTATTAAATATAAGTTTCCCATTCCCGTCATTGATGAATTGTTAGATGAACTACATGGGGCAATCTATTTCACAAAATTGGATCTCCATTCAGGGTATCATCAGATCAGAATGAAGGAAGAAGATATCCAAAAAACAACATTTTGAACTCATGAAGGACATTATGAATTTTTGTTCATGCCTTTTGGCCTTACAAATGCACCTTCCACATTCCAAGGGTTGATGAATTCCATTTTCAAGCCCTTCCTTCGAAAATTTTTGTTAGTATTTTTTGATGATTTACTAATCTATAGCAAGTCTTGGGACGATCATGTGCGACATGTTGACAAGGTGCTACAACTACTAAAGGATCAACAACTATATGCCAAACCATCCAAATATTTCTTTGGAGTAAAGGAGGTAGAGTATTTGGGTCATATTGTATCTCATGAAGGTGTCAAGGTAGACCCTAACAACATTAAGGCCATGATGGACTGGCCGATTCCCAAAACATTGAAGAATCTTAGAGGATTTTTGGGTTTGACAGGTTACTACCACAAGTTTGTTCGAAACTATGGAATAATAGCAGCACCTTTAACGACACTAACTAAGAAG
>JASDQU010306069.1:134720-148653 GCA_032191745.1 Picea mariana | reverse complement strand
CTTGACATGGCCAGATGGCTGATTAGCCATCGTGGAGAGATGCTCCTGCATCATACTCCTTAGCTGCAAAATTCATGAGATCCTGCTCATGAGCTTTCCATCTTAGCTGTTGAAATCCTCCCGAATCCCAAATCATCCTCTGGAGCTGTTCATCCACTCCATTTTTCTGCTGCTGCTGCTACTTCTGCGCTGCTGCTGCTTCCTTCTTCCTGCTCAACCTCTCCTTGCTGGCAGTCCTTGCTGACATGATCATCAGCTCCATGATCCCCTTGATCACTTCGTCCAAATGCTCCACTGGTTGGCTCTGTTCATGGAGTCCCCTCGGCTACAAGAATTTTCGGCACATGAGCAGATCACCATGATCTCCCATGCTTTCTTCATCAGCTTCCAACTTCACTTGTTGGATGTGCACGCCCTGCACTTTCACCCTTCTCTCTAGGGCTTCAATCTGTTCATACAGATAAGCCAAACTATTGCTGTCTGCTTCTTCCTCTTCTTTTGCTGTAAACTCCCATGTTGCAGTCTTTTCAGTCCCCTGGCTGAAAATATTGAGCCATTCCTCAGAATGATCATCATTCTCTTCTGCTTCTGCTGTCAGCTTCAGTGCTACAGCTTCCGTAGCTTCCTGGATGAATATGCTGAGCCATTCCTCAGAATGCTCATTTTCCTCTCCTACTTGGGCAGCCTCAGATATCTTCTCCAATTCTTCTGCGACAGTCTCAGCTAGCTGTCCCTCTATTGTTGCTGCATCTACAACACAGATTTCTGCCTCCTCCTGGGCAAGTGGTAGGAATATCTCTATTCCCCCAATCATCATAAGGCTCCTCAAATTAGCCTCTCGGATGGTGAAAGTTTTTAACTTGTCATCATCTTCATTCACATGGCTTGGAAAACCATATGAATCTTCATCCTCTGTCATCTCCTCCGGCTGATTCTGACTCACTTCTGAGTTCATGAGACCCTCAGATAGTCTCATCTGCTCATCCCTACCCACCTGGAAATATAGGATGATTCCACTACCTTCTTGGCAGTCTTCGAGATCCCGCAACGACCTCATATCATTGCCCAGCTGGCAATGTGAAATTCCTTGGCTATCCTCCTGACAGTCCGTGAGATCTTCAGCTGATCTCAACTCTTTGCCCTCCTGGTAATATAGAATTTCCTCTCTAGCCTCCTGGCAGTGCCTGAGATATTCAACTGATCCCATTTCATTCTCTTCACCGAGAATGTCCCCAGTCTCCGGTTCACATACCTAAACTATCTCCTCAGCTCCGTGAGGTTTTTAGCATGCCTCAACCATCCTTTTAACAACCTATGTTGTCTTTTAGCCATCAACTCCTTGACTGGCCATTTCACTTTTTCCTTCTTCATGGGCCATTCATACACCCATCTCGGCTTGGTATTCTGCTGCATCCGCAGTTCAAGCTCTTCCATTCTTGCCCTGATGTCGGCAAGTTCTTTTCCCCTTTCGGCTGCGCTCATTAGCTCTGGGTTTTTCTTCTCAGCATACTTATGGCCTTCAATAGCTATGTTGCTATCTTTGTTTGCCTTCCTGGAAAATCTACTGCTGTCGCGCTGCATCCTGAGCATTTCCAACTTCATCCTACAGTCCTCCTGACTGTTTTCTTTATTGTTGCCTACCTGCAAACAACCATTACAGAGTCCTCAGCAACCCTGTTCTCCTTTACCTTCTCGCTTCTCCCTTTGCTTAAAATATACAAACAGAGTCCCTCTCTGATACCACTTGATAGCCAACTGACGCACGCTCCCTTCACAACCCACAGGTCGAAAGGTCCACGTCAACATAGGATCTTTTCCTCTTCTCATGGCCCGAAGAACTCTAAGCGGCTCTTCTATTTCCCTATCGGAAAATCTGCACCCACATCAACCTCACACGGGATCCCCTTTGCACTTGGGAGATCAGACTTCGCGCTTTCGTGAATCCTATGGTCAAGCGCTGGTCTCTCGAATCCCTGAAACCCGATACAAGTCAATGCTAACATTTCCTTTCGGTATCGAGATTTTCCCTATCGCGATTTCGGCGATCGCGAGGTCGAGTACCTTGCTTCCCCGACTCCTGAATCCCGATTAGCGGATCCTCTGATATCCCAATGCACTCCCTCTGTGCTTTAGCCCCTCCTGGCTATGCCCCTAGTCCATGTGACCAGTTCTCATAAGACCACAGTCTTATCTCCTTTCGTGGTTTTGGACTTTCCAATGTTGAAATGCATGGACACTTTGTCCACGGGATTCCCAATATCCCTATCCCCATAACACTGATAGATAGCTTTCCTTTTGGGAAATTTCCCGAATGCTTTGATCTCCTCCACGCGTCCTCCTCAAGATGGACGGTCCTGATCCAATCTCGCGATTTCAGAGATTTTGATACCCCGATGAAAGAAATCCTCTGTCAACTCAAAACCCCGGTAGTCGATATACTGATGGGTCACTCGATCCCCTCCATGTGTCTCCACAAACGGACGGTCTAGATCATTCCCGAGACTTTTCCTATAGAAATTCCCGATCTCTTGTCTTCGAGACCCCCGATATGCCGAACGGTGATATCCTGATGAGCCACCTCGTCGGGACTTTTTCTCCTGCCGTTCACGAAGGCTTAACCCTCATGAAACTTCTTGCCAATCCAACAACTGTCGGCGATCCTGAGAAATATTTGATGCTCACAATCCCTCTTCTTGTGAGCTTCTCCCATGCTACCTCTGGATGTGATGATCCTTCAATGATATAGAATCTATCGAATGAACCGATGGCCAATATTGCTCCTCCCGAGATCTTGGCGCTTTCCTTCTCTAGCTTGGAAGGATTTCCAAGTTTCCAAAGGCCTCAACCTTTGTTGTCTTCCTCCTTTGTGAATTCTAGACTCTAAGCTTCGCTGCGTGTATGAAACGCTGTCTCTCCTGAACTTACCCTTCTTTCGAATCCTCAAAGGATTCTTCAACTCCTGAGCCTCTGCAGGGTATTCACTTGCACATGCAGGTGCTATCCGTCCTGAGATTTCCTGTAGCTTCGACCTCCAAGGAAACTCTGTTCCACTTTTCTCTCTCCCTCAGATGGAGAAATTGACACCCTCCTAGCAGTCCTTTCCTCAAGCCACCTCCTGCTGAGCCTATCAGGGTGTTCAGAAACCCTGTGAAGATCCCTCAGTGGATTCTTCCTCAATTTACATAACTCAAAGAGTTCTCTTCTCTCTGTTCTTGTCTACACAATGTCTCTATGCCCACCTGGCAGAGTGTCAAGAATCCTCAGTGATTCTGACTTCTTTAAGAACTCACAACAGAGTTCTTTCTCTGTGCACTCCTTGCACTATCTCAATGCCCACCTGGCAGAGCTTCACAGAACTCCTCAGAGCTTCTTTCTGCAACTGTGTCTCTCCTCCACAGCCCTAACTCCAAGGTATTCAACAACCTTGAGGTTTTTTTCTTGAGTTGTTGATTTCAGTTCTTGTTCCGCAACACGTCTTCATCTGAACTCGCAGAATTCAGAAGTGCTTCAGTGCACTGGTATTCAGAGACCGCAGTACTCTATCACGCCCTCCTGGCATGAAACCTCAAAGACCTTCACCTGAAATCAGACATACTCCTGCAAATGAAAACCTACATCATACATCTATAGCATACATTCATATTATATGAAGAACACTCATAGACATTCATTTAATACACAGTCATTCAAGAAAAACTGCTATTTGTATTAAATATGGAAAATGCTTGTATTTACAAAATATTTCTGAGCACATCTTGTAACAAGGTCTCGGCTCCTTCTCTTCTGCTCTCTACTCACAGACTCTATCTCAACTCTCTCTCACCATTTTTTCCACTAACTCCTAAAGAGATACAATCACCCTTTTTACATGAGGAGGCTCTTCGAGCTCTTCCCTCCAAATCTACCTACCCTATTCAATTACATTGAATGGGATGTCTAGTTCGCTATCCAGATCTAGATCTCAGCCTTACAAACATTAAAGGCCTACCTTATCTACAGCCTGCACAAAGGCACGACTTCACAACTCAACATCTTAAACATTAATTACATTCAATCCTAAATCAAAATGAGGGTGACGCCTCTTTTTAGCTTTGAATGCATGCGCGCTTGACGTGTCTGACTGGCTGATTGGCCATCATGGAGAGATGCTCCTGCATCATGCATCATCTCACCTTGAAGGAAACAAAAGGGGAAGGAATTGTAAGAGATATAGTTAAAGGAAACAAAAGGGGAAGGAATTGTAAGAGATATAGTTGATGGGTACATAAAAGGATATATCATGAACCCTTAAACCTTAAGAAACTAAACATGAACTTAGAAGAAAACCAAATAATGGCATTACATGGTGACTATTAGGATGATAAGATAGTGCATGAAATGGAGATGATAATAAATGAGTACATAAACATATTCCTACAAATTCTTATAGAGTTAAAAAGAATCAAAGAGGACTGTGTGAAATGAAAATAGAACTAAATATCGATGCCAAGCCAATTAAGAAAAGGTCATACAAACTTAATCCCAATGGAAAGAAAGAAGTGGAGGAAATTAATAAAATATTAGTAGTTGAACTGAACCTCATTGTAGAAGAATATTATTGGACAATCCCTATTATCATAGAGGATAAGAAAATTGGTGAAGGAAGACTAAGAGTATGTGTTGATTTTTGAGGGATAAATGCAAATTGCACCCAGGATCCTTTCCCAACACTATATGTTGATGAGGTTCTAGATCATGTGTAGGAAAGGAAGTTTACTCATTTTTATATGGACTCTTAAAATATATAACACCAAGTTAGGATTTCTAAGGAAGACAAGAAGAAAACAAATTTGCAATTGAATGAAGATCACATATTCATAATGTCATTCTATTCACACTAAAAAATTCACAAGTGGTGTGACACCCTCATGTTTGAATTGAAATGATTTAGTTTTGATTGATAGGATATGGTATTTTGGACTCATCATCCTCTCACTATTTTCTTGTATTGATGATTCATTGTGATAGACCTATATTATGATGAGAATTGACATTTATTTATTGATGTTTTTCTTAGCACTAGTATTATTGATAATGGCTATGCAACATTGATGATCTTTGATGATGACTTAGCATGGTTATTCCTTTTAATTACATGGTTGATAATTATATCACTCATTGAATAACATGCAACATGTATGTACCTCCTTGTTACAATTCTCTTGATATATGATGATGATGTTGCATGTACATGGTTATTGTTGGAAGGACTAATCTGTTACAAGTTGATATACAGATGGGAATACAAGGAAACACACTCAAGGGAATGGATTGGTGTTTCAATGAGGATGACCACCATATCCTATCCACAAAAGAGATTAAGAGGCCTTTGGGAAGGGAAATACTTGAGAAATTGACGTCTAAAGTTAATTGGGGTGAAAGGGCTAAGGGGAAAAATATGTAACTTGCTTTTACCTTATTCTTAAAACTTGTAATTTCGCTTTCAAGCCCAATTTCTTCCTTGCATGAGAAGGGGGGAGGCCAAGAGAAAAATATTGAAAAAGGTGTTACAGTTGGGAAAGATTATAAAAGGACAACCTACCTTTGAGAGGGATAGATGGCCTATCGATGATGTTCTAATATTTTACCATTTTGTACAAGAAGTGTGTGATTTTAATTTTTTTTTCTTTAGTACTTCAATATAATTGTTCTTGTAAACATGTTTTTAAGGGAAGTCAATTTATCAAAAATCAAGTATTTTAGTGAATTATTACTTCAACACTATTTTTATTAAATTCTCCATGAACTTTCATTAAAAATAATAAGTTTATAAACATATAAACTTCCCCAAAATATCAAATTAGAAAATTGGAAAGTACATTTTTGAAGCAACCACTGATCCGGATCTCGGGGGATGAGATTTGGATGGCTTGAATGTCGAGAGAGGAGGAGCTTAGAAACACCAATCCTGCATAAAAAGAAGAATGGAAAAAAAACAACATGTAAATGAAGTACTTGGGTGGTGAGGCTCAAAGAAGAGCCTCACCTCTAAAACTAACTACTAGTAAATCACTCAGAGCTAATGAATCTCACAATGAACAATAACAAATATGAGAGAAGACAAAATGAGTAGCTTGATATTATGAGAAGGCTTGCTAGGCCTTTATATAGCATTACAAAATGGTCCATTAAACAAAGTAAAAAAGAGCTCATTAAATGAGTCTCTATTATTAGTATAATAGATCTAACTACCCAACTAACTAATTAGTGGAAAATAAAATCCAATCCAATAATGGAAAGAGATCATTAAATACGTCTCTATTATTATAATAATAGATCTAACTAACCAACTAACTCAGTAGTGGAAAATAAAACCCAATACAATAATGGAGAGGTGAGACTCTCTTTGACCCTTATGGACAACATGTAAGCCCAATTAATTAATGAGGAGGTGGGCATATCCTTTATCCACGTTTATCAATCTATTAGCTTTATAGCTTTATGAATTTTGTATCTAAATTTAGACCATATACCCCCTTAAAATTCAGATCATTCCTCTCCCCTTAGAAAATGATGGTCCCCATCATTTCACCCATGCTAAAAAAAAGAAACCCCATTATCATACCATTATCATTACAATGAGAAAATACCCAATGAAGAGAAGGGTTTTGTGTGGTTGACCCATAACCTAGTTGACAATAGCATTGTACATGGGTAAAAAAAATTCCAAAATTAAAAAAAATAATATGGGAAAATCGTGACTTTGGGGGTTGTGAACATCCTTCTGCAAATCTATTCATAACTTTTGCTAGAGGTGATGAAATCCAATTTTGTCAAAGACCCATTTGAGTTACTGAAGATACATTTCCATCCATATGTGGAAATCCTTCTATGTTTTCCTGAGTAGGGATAAAAATACTTTTGAAGATGGTGGTATGCGCAACCTCCTTGGGTCAAATACATGCTGAGATTAAATCATTGATATCTCTCAAACCAGGAATCCAAATGTGATTCCATTAAATACCCATTTGAGATATTGAAGATATATTTCAAGAAATATGTGGAAATACTTATGTAGTTTCCTTATAAAAGATAAGAATACTTTTGAATATGGTGGCACGCGTGACCTCCTTGAATCAAATACATGCTGAAATTCAATCGATGATATCTCTCAAACTAGAAATCCAAATCAGATTCCACGAAATACCCATTTGAGATATTGAAGAGGTATTTCCAATGATATATGGAAAATCCTTTGAAATGCTGCATAGAGGTCGCAACACTTCTTTGAATTTGGCTGAGTGTAGAGGGCCACAAAGGATGCCAAGGTTTTGTATAGCAACATGGGCTGTTATAGAGGTTGTGGAACCTCCGTGGGCAACTTGGACACCCTAGAAATTTGTTGAAAATGTTGCAGACCAATGGATGTAGTGGATCCATGTATAGATGTAGGGAGTCCATGTATGGTTCTCCTTGTAATGGTAAATGAAGATCTAAGGGTAAAAAAAAAACACTCTGTAGTGCATGTGGACCAACTGTGATGCTTACAATGTATGGCCAAACAAATGGATTTATATAGTACCAAAAGGAGGTTGGTGATTGCTGTAAATGTTTGAACCCGCAACATGATTCAAACCCTTGTCCCGATGGAGAGTGAAACTGCTTTGATACCATTGATCTAGATCTCGGGGGCTGAGATCCAGATGGCTTGAATGTCGAGAGAGGAGGAGCTTAGAAATACCAATCTTTCATAAAAAGAAGCATGGAAAAAAAACATGTAAATGAAGTACTTGGGAGGTGAAGCTCAAAGAAGAGCCTCACCTCTAAAACTAACTACTAGTAAATCACTTAGAGCTAATGAATCTCACAATGAACAAGAACAAATATGAGAGAAGCCAAAATGAGTAAATTGATATTATGAGAAGGCTTTCTAGGCCTTTATATAGCATTACAAAATGGTCCATTGAATAAAGTAAAAAAGAGCTCATTAAATGAGTCTCTATTATTAGTATAATAGATCTAACTACCCAACTGACTAAGTAGTGGAAAGTAAAATCCAATCCAATAATGGAAAGAGCTCATTAAATGCATCTCTGTTATGATAATAATAGATCTAACTACCCAACGAACTTAGTAGTGGACAATAAAACCCAATACAATAATGGAGAGGTGAGACTCTCTTTGACACTTATGGGCAGCATGTAAGCCCAATTAATTAATGAGGAGGTAGGCATCTCCTTGATCCACATTGACAATCTATTAGCTTTATAGATTTATGACTTTTGTATCTGGATTTAGACCATATACCCCCTTAAAATTCGGATCAACCACCCTCCATTAATTCTCCAACTGTTGCATGCATGCATGGAAAACCTACTAAAATTAGTACTAAAGTTTGAAATGAATATTTGAATATGGTGCCCCTAATTTCAATCTGGAAATTTATAAATGTAGCACTCATAATGATCTCAAACTCAATAACCAAAAGATCTACTCATGAACATAATGAAGCTTGACAATGAATATGCATAGGGAATATTTGATTTAGTTCTTATCTTCCTATAACTTGGTTGGATGATTTCTAGTACAATGATTGGCCTTATACTTACATGAGGCCCTCTAATTCCACTCCCTCATCCTGCAACCACATCTACATCCTAGACCATCTTCCACTTAGCATATCACTTCCTTTTTTATAGTACTCCCATATACTAGGGGAAACAAGAGGAAATCATATAGAGATCATTTTTATAAACCAAGATTAGTGTAGACCCGTAGGACCATTATAGGATTATACCATGAGTATCATAAATCCTAAATGCATTATGTTTTCACATCTCTCTCTTGGATCAAGTCCTCATCCTCCATTCTCTTAAAATTATGGTCTATGTCAATCCATGAAGCATGAACTCACTTGTACTATTTTATTCTTAAGTTTGCAAAAACATGAGTGGATTGAGAATTGTATTGTAAAACAAAAAGTCACTTGTACTTGTTGGAGATATTTCTATTTTCGATTCACTAGTTCACTATTAGTTAACTATAGCTAGTTATATTTTAGACCATCACTATTAAGCATGAATTCCTAAGAAAAGATCACTGCTTATTCGATTTTATTAATTATGGAATGTTCTTTCCTATACTACTGCATATCACTTATTCATTGTATTCATATTTATTAGCTCATTGGAGTAGTTTGAATATATTTTCTCATGCTTCCATATTGAATCTCTCATCCCTTTCTTGATAAAATTTTTTTATACTTGCTTTAGCTAGGTATCTAGTGTCGGTTTACATGAAACATTGACATAGTATCAAAGTGGATCTACTTGGAGAAAACCATAAAATCTAGAGAAGAGGGAAATCATAGTTTCAACGAGTGTTATCTGCATATCTAACAGTGTCACAGCCTATCCCTGTTGAAAAGTGCGATTGTTGAAAGTGTCGTACCCTCCTTTCTCAGTTTTCCTTAGTGTCTCACCCTCTGAACTGTTAGAGTGTGACACTTAGGCTAGTGTCGCACTATATCCTTTAGTAGGGTGTGAAATCCTTGAATTTTTGTTTTCTGCAATAATTTCTGTAGTAACTTATGTAGTAATTTTTGCAGTAACCTCTGTAGTAATTGCAAATTGAGAGTAATTTTTTAGGGTTTTCATAACAAAAAAAGAGGGATGGATGTGACACCAATTCTTTTGTAAAATTTGATGATAATTCTCACACTGTACAATTATTTTGAATGGAAGTCGAAGGAAAAATTCCAACTCAAAAGAAAATGATTGTACAATTTGATGATGGTGCCAGAAACAAAACCTATATCAAAGATTGAGAAGACTAGATGGGTAAACCATAATGATGAGGCCACATGAATTCTTATTGAATTAATTTCAGTTTATTTATGGCTTCATGTTGTCGTAAGAACAACTCCAAACGAGATCTGTAACACCTTGGAAAGTCTCTTTGAAAGGCAGGATGAGATGAGAGGTCATATGCTTGAGGTAGAGTTGAATACCTTGGATCCTAAAAGTTTTGATAATATACACAATTTATTTACCAAGTTTAGATATTTGATATTGAGCTTGGAATCTTGTGGTATTGATAATTCTACACAAGTATACCAACTTATTCTAACAATATTGGCTAAGCTAGGACCAAAATAGGTTGTGATCTGTGTCTCCACTTTCCATTCTGGAAGATATATCTTGGGATCAAAGTGGAAAATCCTACCATGGAGCAGTTCATTGATGCTCTCACACAGGAGTAGACAAAACTCATTCAAATGGGCCTAATTAAGGAACCCAAAGCACATAAACTCACCATGCAAGATAGAAAAGGGTCATCCAATAAAAAATCCAAACAAAAAGGAAAGGATAAACATAAAGAATAGGAGGGATATTCCAAACCCTTCAAGGATTCTTCAGGTTACAAAGACTCTTCAAATTCCAAAGAGAAGAAGAAGAAGAATGGAAAACAATGCACTTATTGCAATAAACCAAATCATGAAGAATCCACATGCATGAAGAAACAAATCAATCTTATGGCATAGTTACTTCAACATAACAACCTTGGAAACTTCATTCCTAAAGGAGGCAACAAGAATAAGGACGAAGATCATGGTCCTAAGAAATGTAATAATCATGCTCTAGTTGAAATTAATTCCTCATCTAATTCATGGACAATAGATTCTAGTGCATCACATCATATGGCAGCAAAAGAGGAAGTCTTTATTTCTTTGATTTCATTCTCAAGACCCCTTATTCTCATGGGGGATGATACTCTAGTAGCTGTAACGGGAGATGGAAAAGTGGAACTCCCTAATGGTAGTTTTGAGAATGTTTTACATGTTCCAAATCTTTCTAAAAATATTCTTTTAGTTTATCAGATCACTCAAACAAGTAAAAAGGTTGAATTTACATCAGATTCAGTTTATCTACTTAACATGCATGACAATTCCATTATTGCAATTGGTGAGGTAGATCACAAATCAAGGTTGTATAAATTCACTAAGTTTGTTGACCATAAATCCTCTTTACTAATCACACATGTTGATGATAGTAGCAAAGTATAGCATGAGAGATTTTTTCATTTAACCTTTAGGTACATGCAACTGCTTTCCAAGAAAGAAATGGTCAAAGGCTTTCCAAACATTCACTTTTCTGAAGGGGTTTGCGAAGGATGCATTCTTGTCAAGCATATTGAAGAAAAGTTTGAAAGGGGAAGGAAAGGAGAGCCTGCTCTTCCTTGGAGCTTGTTCACACTGATCTCATGGGTGCATTTCCACATCTGTCCATCAGTAAAGAAAGGTATTTCCTTACACTTATTGATGATTACTCATGATATACTTGAGTTTATTTTATCTTGAAATAGTATGAAGGGTTTGAGATTCTCAAAGACTTCAAAGCTCTAGTAGAGACACAGACTGGGAAGAAGATCAAGATCTTTCGTACAAACAATGGGTTGAGTATATCAATAGAGATGTTCAGAATATTTGTCATGAGGTTGGTATCTGGTTGCAACATAAAATTCCATACACTCCATAGTAGAATGGAGTTGTTGAAAGGAAGAAAAAATATCTCAAGGAGAAGACCAGTTACATGTGAGGTGTCTTCATTCCAAGCTTTGGGTTGAGACACTTAATTGTGTTGCTTACATACAAAACAAATATCCTCATAGCTTTGTGGAGGACATGACAACTTTTAAGGCTTTGACAAGTGAAAAGCTAGATGTCACACACTTTTGTATCTTTGGATCTCATGCATGGGCCCATATTCCTTATGAAAGGAGGAACGAATTAGATCCATAGAGAACTCCTTACATCTTTTTGGGATATCCATATGATGTGAGGGGGTGCACGTTGATTAATCCTTCTATAGACTGACTCATCATTGAGCATGGTATTTAGTTTGAGGAGATTCCTTTGCGTACACCACTAGTGCTACATGTATATACTCTTCTGCTTCCATCAGTTCCAAAGATCAAAGATGGAGATTCTATACACTTAGATGCTACATATTTAGACCTAGATTTAGATGATTCTGTACATGGATTTGAGAAGGTAGTACACCCATATGAGGATCCAACGTTAGAGCTTCAATAGATGTCCAAGTGGGCACATTCCGCACTTCATGCAACATGTGACCTTTCAAGGGATCCATTAGATTTGAGGAGGACTCATTCTTAGCATGAGGATACTTCTCATATACTTTCAGCTTCCGAACCAACGATTCCCATGCATTGCTATATGGTTCAATCTTTCGATTCGCAAATCTACAGTGAGGTTATGGACAATCCATTATGGGCAGCAACCATGCATGAGGAGTATGACTCACTCCTAGATAATCAGACTTGAGATTTGGTTCCACTTCCACCAAGGAGGAAACTTGTTAGATGAAAATGGGTTTATAGGACCAAGAGAGCAAAAAATGGTCAAGTGATCAGGTACAAGGAAAGACTAATTACAAAATGATTTCAATAGATTCATGGGATTGATTATGATGAGACCTTTTCTCTTGTAGTAAATATGAAATCCATTCGCTTGGTTCCCACCATTGAGGTAGCCAAAGGATGGGAAGTTCACCAAATGGATGTGAAGAATGTTTTTATTCATGTTGATGTTTCAGAGGAGATATACATGGAGCAACCATCGAGGTTCATTCAAAACTCATATTTAGTATACAAAATGAAGAATTCACTCTATGTCCTCAAGCATGGTATGAAAAGATGGATTCTTATCTTCTTTCACATGATTTTGTCAGATGTAAATATGATTGCAATATTTACATGTTGAGGACTACTGACTCTTTGATGATTCTAGTACATGATAGGATCATTGATTTGTAGTTATATCCTTCCTTTGAATAGACTGATATCATATTCACCAAGACCTTCACTGGTTTGAAGTTTTAGACTTTGCGGGATCATCTTGGAGTGAAGAACACAGTTGCCTAGCAACTACCTTTTCTTCTTTTGATGCATTGTCTTTTGATGCATTGTCTTTTGTGGGGAGTGTTGAAGATATTTCTATTTTCGACTCACTAGTTCACTATTAGTTAACTAGAGCTAGTTCTATTTTAGACTTTCTATTTGAGACCATCACCATTATGCATGCATTCCTAAAACAATCTCACCGCTTGTTCACTTTTCTTAATTATGGAATATTCTTTCCTATATGAGTTCATATCACTAATTCATTGTATTCAGATTGATTAGCTAATTGGAGTAGTGTGAATATATTTTCTCATTCTTCCATGTTTAATATCTTGTCCTTTTCTTGATAATATTTGTTCGTACTTTCTTTATCTACGTCTCATGTGCATGTTTCCATGAAACATTGACATTACTATTATGTTCTTGTGGTTTCCTCAAGATGTTTCATCACAACCTTTATGACACTCGCTAATTGTTTCTCTCATTTTATGGAGTGTTGTTGGATGTACAACCAAACAAGTATTTGTCAGATTTATCTTCTTCGAGTGAGGGAAGTTCAGGTAGAATAGAGGAAAGTGAGACATCTAGTAGGTATGATAGGAAGATATCAACTAGAGGTGAGAGTATTAGAATAAAATTCCATGGACACATGGAATTTTTTCTTGCTAAATGGGGGTCACGTTCTTATGATGATGAGAGCATAGATGAAATCGAGGTGCCATTGAGGTACAAACATATAGTGAAATGATGGGTACTCAAATATGTTCCTCAAATAAACACTGATTTTTGTGTCAATGAACAGATATGTCTCATTGCTCCATCATCAATACATGGTTTGGGAATATTTTCCATGGATGGCATAAAGGTCTATTATGGAGGGATAATTGAATTTATGGAGTATGCAGGACCCTATTACATCTACAAATATTGGATAGGATAGTCCAATATACAAAAGTATGCGAATATATGGCATGGCTGCAAATTATATACAACTAAAAGACAATGATCAAAATAAAGGAGCGCATATATA
>JASDQU010306069.1:95311-134559 GCA_032191745.1 Picea mariana | reverse complement strand
AGAGAGAGAGAGAGAGAGAGAGAGAGAGAGGCCAAAAGTAGCGGGAAATATTGCAGGTTTTATAAACAATACATGACCTAGGACCACAAATAAGTGACCCAATTGTGTATTTGAGGGGCTTGAAGGAAACCATGTATTCGTTTGTGCAATAAAATCAATAGTTGCAGGGGAAGAATTGTTTATTGATTACCATTTGAATCAAGTAGATACAAATGTTTCTATTATGGGAGTGGTACATATACTATTTTACCCAACCTGTAAGCAATGAATCTTATATTTTATGATTATTATTTACTGTAATATCAAGATTATCACAAACATGTTTTTCAACATCTTGCTCATCAAGATTGTCCAAGACAAGAAAAGAAACATACATTGTCTTCAATATGATTCTCTAAAATAGAACTAAAAACTCATATGGCAAAATATTTAATGATAATATTGATCCTTTCTTTTCTACCACATTAGGATCACTACTCAATGTTTAAATATTTTGATGTTATGTTTTTTACAAGTAAATCATCCACTAAAATAATATAGATATGGGAAGACAATTAAATAAATACCAATCCCCTTCAGAATACATGGCTCTCCAACACAATCTCTATGGAAGCCCCCTGGAAACACATGTCAAAGAAGAAAATAACCTCGATATCCACCTTTTGTATATATATCTTCAGTCTTATTACATGATTTTTTCTTCAAACTTCTTTGTCTTGTCAGATAAAGTGCCACTTCATGTAAGGACTACCTAGCATATGAAATATATATACTATTGTAAGGATTCCACCTTGATTCTCATCCAACATGTTCTTCAAATTGAGAACATATAATCTCATTATTGTAGAATTTACAAAATATACCAGATTGTAGTTCATATCCATCTCATTATTGTAGCATCTACAACATATACCATATCTTACTTTGTATCCATCTAGTAAGCATTGTCCTTTTACATAATAGGCAAGCTTAGTTCCATCGGGAAAGTTGTGTGGATTAAAGATTATTTTATGCAAATTCATATTTATTTGTGGTGTCCTAGCTTGCACACTAGGCTTTCCTTATGCTTTTTTATCCAACATTTTAAAAGTTATATACTTGTTTGCTTCCAAAACATCATGCAATTAACTCCCATTGTCAAGGATTATAAAATTTCTAGCATACATTTCCATACTACCAACATGCTCCTCAAGCTTGTAGACACTGGCAACTCTTCTTCCTTTTAATTCTTTTGATATAACTTTGGGTTGTTAATGAGAACCTCAGAGAACAAATTCATGTTATTTGGTCAACAAAACCATTTTTTCATATTTTTTTCCCATGCCAATTCATGAACTAACTTTATTTCTCATACATTTGAATTTCTTCTATTTTTTCAAATTCTTATATTCACATTGCATTTTTGGAAACACCATTGTCCCAGGGTGACAACGGGGAGGAAACAACCTTCCTGCAGAGGAATGGATTACTAATGAACAAATTTATTCCTCCACCAACCCAATCCAAACAATAAAGAATATTGTAAGAAAATCAAACATCGAACTCGCTTCTTTGATTCTGATTCGGCTGCAAACACAAGCGATAAAGAAAATAATTAAATCCTTGATGGAAAAATTCATTACTATGGGGTAAGAAAGATATTTAATTATCCCATTTATTTATTTTTTATTTTAATTTGTATTCTCTTACAAGTCCTTTATTAAAAAACGCTTTATTTTTATAGGTTTTTTTGTAGGATTTTGATCCCCATGATGTCCCTACCGAGGGCAGTATTGGTACCAATGCAGTTACTACACCGACACAACATCATATGGGCACACCCCCTAGGGTCAATGTCAATTTTGGTACTATTCCAATTACTCATACTGGCACACCCCCCAGGGTTAATGTCGGTACTACACCCAACACTGACCAACACATGCCAGAATGTGCATGGGATGATGTGGATCTAGAACATGGATTTGCACATATTGAAGCATGATTTCCTAGATCATCCCATGTCACTAGCATGGGAAAACTATGGGTTACCTTTTGGGAATCAATGAGCTCATCCCTATGAAAGTAGAAAAGCTTCCAAGTATTTAATATGTGATTGAATTATTATGTACAATCTAATTGAAATTTACATATAATGTGTGATTATTTTAAACTAATGATAATATCATTTTGCAGGAAACAATACATTTTATAAATGCATGATTGACTTGAGCTTGCATATATTTGGTCCCACCATCACACAAGGTAGAATTCCCAAAGTTCCAAGTTAAAATATGAACTCATTAACAAGTTGGTTGGCCTGTTCGGTGAGGGATCCTTCAACAAATCTAGAATCTCCTCAAAAGAAAAAAAATATTTAAAATATTTGTGGCACCAATGTAGGTTTCATATGAAAAAGAACATTAATTATGAGCATCCTCCAATGATTCCTGAGAGGGATTGGAAGGCCCTACAGGAAAATGAAAAGGAGAAGTTGCTCTGAAAAGAAGGAAAGACAACATATGGACCAGGAAAGTATGTGACACTTCTAATAACGAAATTATGATACTTTATTGTCATTGCGACATCTAATTACATATTTGAAACTTTTCAATATAGGCTCCCACACACATCTAAATCCACCAAGGCCAGATTAGAAAATCATGGGAAACACAAACTTGTCTTGGGTGGTTACTCGAAACTGGCCATACGAATTGTAAGTATAAAAAAATCAATTGCGTCCAAATAATATATTGTTAACAATTTTAGTTTAATTGCACAAAAGAAGAAAAATTCATGTTCTTATGCAAATTTGCAGGGATTGGATTTCAAAGAAGCTCCAATAGAGGAAGACCTCAAGGGTTCTTTCAAGCACTAATTTTAATCTGTGGTTTAACATAGACAAATATTGGGGGAAACACAACCTTCCGACACTCAAATCGACACAGAGGTAAAAAAATCAAAGAACATTATTTATAGTTTATTACTTGTACAATCTATTTATTATTATTTTTTGCCATAAAGTAATGTGTTTTTTTGTTTTAACCAGAAAATCAATGAAGAAACACGTGTCCCCACTAGTGGAACACAACCTAGTGATGGTAGAGTGCCACCCAGTGAAAGGTGGGGTGCAACTTTGTACTGGAGGTATTCCATGTGCTATAAAAAATGTAGTATGGATTACAATTAAAAATATTTAATTTCAAATTGTGTATTAATTATAACCTTTCATGTTTCAACTCCAGAGCATCTAGAGGATGAAGATAGACAAGAAGAGGAACATATGGCTGCATCCGAAACTACTCTGCTTTCCTTCACTACTCAAACAGGTAAATAACACTCTAATGAATTGTTTTATTAATGAAATATTTGTAATAATAATAACAAAAAATATCAATTTAACATTCCTTTCTTATTGCACCTGATGATCCATGCCCCCTTGAAGTAGCCTCTACATTGTGAGTACATGACCAGGTCGTCAATAAGAAATGTAGAGGCCAAAACAAATGAAGTGGAATAAGGAACTCACAACCTACTTTCTAAATTAATTTAAAACATAAAGAAACTGAAAACGAAATGATTGTACTTAGAAATATCATGTACCGTATTGTGAAAACATATTTCTAATGATAAAATTGATTGAGATGAAGTATTTTGTGTCTATGATTAATAAATGAATGAATGCTATATGTTAATGAATGATTGTTTTATGTTTATTTATGCACAAAACCACATATGTTTCTTAATGAATTTGTTGTTTTTATAGTGTCTATGCATGAATATTAATATGTTTCTTTCAATTATTTTCTAGTAGATAGATTGGGTACTAGGGAATTGAGAGTGATGTGAGGGGGGGAGTGGACATAAGAGATTCTAGCTTCATGTGGTTGGCCATGTTCAATAGAGAATAAATCAATATTTGGATAATATTGGATAAAACCTCCCTCAATCTAATAGAGAAACAACAAAGTCGATGTTGAATTCGTTTTTGTTCTGTCAAATCAAGGGAGGTTTTCTCCAAGATTAGACTAATCCAATAAATTATTCTCGAAACCAAGAGAAGATCATTCATGTATTCATGCACTCAAGTATTTTTAATTATTATTTAGTCATAAAAATATTTTTTAATTTATTCTATTATTTTGTTGATTCTTTAAGTGTTTGTTAAATTATTAGAACAACTATTGGAGGAGATGTATTGGAGCAACATTAAAGAATATCATACAAGGAAAAAAATAGGATATCTAGGTATTTGAGTTGTTATTTCATTTCTAGTTTCTATTGTTTTATGAAAATTATTATTTGAGGGCTTCAAGTCAAGGAAATGAATATCCCAAGCATAAAGTTGGAGAGATTACCTCTATAAACATTGGTTCCAAAAACAACCCTAAGTTTAAATAAATAGGATACATTATTAAACCTTATAATTTAAACCTCAACGATTAATTCTAAATATATTCCTTGTGTTATGGGAAAAATTCTAATATGGATCTCACTGAATAGATCATTAACATCTCCCTAGGATCAACCTAGTTATCCTAGACAAGAAGGAGTTAGACTTCATATGGATTCCCTAGAAACAAACAATAAGATCACATACAAATAGTTGAGTGAATGGCTTACCTTTTCCTGAAGGTTTTCCTTAGTGTATCATGGCTACTCCAGTCCTGAAGTTCCAGCTCCAACATCTACAACCTACTTCTTGCACACCAAAGACAATACAAAACCATTCTACTTGCTTCCCAATGTTATAATCTTATATTTATCTTGAATATAACCTGATCTAGAATACACAAGATCAAATATCAACATTTATACATCAATGAAAAACATTCACAGGGAAAACCAAATGATCTATCGATTAGAAAAAAGAACTTACATCAAGATAGCATACCTCAAGTGTTGATGTAGGCTCCTTCAATCTCCTTTATCATTGCTTTTCCTTACAACTCCTTGGTCATGCTAGGCTCCAATGAATTATGGCTGAATAATTTTATAGTTTGGTAGCATAATATTTCTATTGAATTCTTCCTCCTCTTTTCCAAGGTTTTCCTTTGTTATATATCTCTTGGAGGAGGCTTAAGAGAGGCTTATAGATCTTCTAGAGGACACTAGAAACTCAAATCATGTGAGTTCCTCAACTATTACAACTAAGATCCAAATCATCTCTTGCCCCTCACCTTGTAACTCCCCTTTTCTAGAAGTTTGGTAGTTCCTCGTTTGTTGAGCCATTGTTGTCTAGCGAGGCCTCGCTTGTGACATGCTAGGTGTCACACAACGCCCTCCAAACATTCTCTGGAAATGGTCAAACCTAGAGAAAAAGTTGCATTAAATATTCTATCCATTAATGGCTTCATCTTTGACCTGTAAGGTGGAGATTAAGGCTATAACGTATGCCCCCTAATGTGTGATTTCAGGAAAGAAGTGGATGGTCTAAATACATTACAATAATTTCCATACAAGTAAGTGCAAGGAGAGAGAAGAGGAGGTTCATTAGACCAACGAAGACCTACAATAAAACACCAAGGATGAGTATATATAGACCAATCCCCTAGCTAGACATACTTAGACCCATAATGAGCATGGCCTCGAAAAAATACTTTGCAGATGCATGAAATGAAATTCTATAGCATGGCCATGAAAAAATACATAGTGGATCCATGTCATCAATAAGACCGTAGCCACAAGATAATACAATGTGGATCTACATCATGAATCATTCATAGAGACGAGCAGATACAATGTGGATGTATGTCAGGAACATAATCATATCCACCAATAAATACAATGTGGATCTATGACACAGGATATAGATGCCAGGAAGTTAACGAGCATTGAGGAGAGTGCCCCCGAAGTCTTGATATATAATTGAGATACTCCATCGCAACTTGGGAGGGGTACTGTGAATGAAGGCTATGGCCCTAAACCCAAGTTCTTCATCCCAAATCTTGTTGGTACAAATCTATGTCATGTGAATAGATGAAATGATGTCGAGCATGGTAGAAACCATCTGATTACTGGTCATTAAGGTGTACCGTTAATAGACATGAGGGGGCCCATCAATGATGAAGATGGACCCCAAGGTACCTAATACAATGTAGCGAGTGTAAATAGAGGATCTGATGTGGAGCACTCATAGAATCAATCGATCATGAGTCAATGAAGGAAACTTATTGTCGATCATGAGGAGGCCTACCACTGATGACTACAAGATCTAAGGTACTAGATGGTTTCTATATCCCTAGCTTAGATAATGTGTTGAAGTCAATAGGAAGAGATCCATCGAATTAGGGCCTTGATGTATCCCCTATCAATCGACATAGAACATACACTGAGAGATGGTGTGAAGAGAGAGTATCACAAAGTACAACTAGCACAGGGATGGCCAACTCAGAAATTCAAAAAAACAATAGATGGTCGACTTAGGCTGAAACTTCCCTTGAAGATATAGCACGAAACTATGGTGACTTGGTAGCAATACACATGAGATGAATGAATATAGTGCAACAATGTAGGAGGAATTGAAGCACTCTCCATGATGACTGGAAGAGTAACCGGCGGAAGGAGTATATCTAACTCATATTACAGGGATGAGTCCTAGGAAAGATAAAACTAAACCAAATGATGAGGACTCAAATAGGTGCCATGTTGAAGGGTGAATTGACTAACACTGACATCTTGTGAATAGACCAAAGGTGAAAAATCCCCACTCTTTCATTTATTTATTTATTTTGTATTTTCTATATCCTTCCTAGTTTAATGAGCAATAATTAATGACACGAGAATGACCGGTCTCCTTCATGGTTTAGAGAGCAAGAAAGAGTTACCCAAGTAAGATCAATATTTTTCGTAAATTTAGTCCCCCGAGCCCTAAAAAGTATAAAAAAATACAAGGGAGAACTCTTCTAGCCCAGGTTGATTAGAGTATTCCTTTTTTGTCAATAGTCCATCTGGTCCCAAAAAAGGGTTAAAATTACATCGGATAGACTTCCTTTCAAAACCATTTAACGAGTGTGAAAGAAAACAAGTTCACTTGGAAATATTTTCATATTTAGAGAGTCTAAAAATATCTTAAAGGAGACTCGTGAGTGTCTTTTTCATGTCCTTTGACGAGCCCAAAAAAGAGATAAAAGTATACTCGGTGGGAGAGAATGAGTGACTTAACAACATGCTCCTATGTTTCACGTGTAAGGAACCAACCTAAGAAATGAGGAATGAAAATGGTACTAGAAAGTAATATCCACTCTTAGAAGCTATTCTCTCCCTAGGTAGGTGAACGCAAAACAAAGGCCAAATAATGCAAGAGACAAATGGTCAAGACTAATTCATAGCGGTAATCGGGGTATGGGAAAAAAAATGAAACAACGGGAGGAATGACATGAGAAACACATGCATAAGTGACCATTAAGAAACATAAAAAAAAGATTGGGAACCCCCCACGAGATGTGGCTAGAATATAGAAGAAGAGAGGAGAATGAGGCTCAATATTCAAGTCATTATGGGGCTAAAAGAGGGCTAATCTTCAAGTCATTCACATAAAACACACACACATAGAATCACATGCAGGGAAATATACATTTGTATTAAATCTGAATGCTTTTTAAAATGTATACAAGAATGGACTACAATAGAATCTCAGTTCTTCTCTCCTCTCCTCTCTTGAGAACTATTTCTTCTCTTCTCATTCTCTTCTCATGATATTCTCTCTACATTCTAATGCCTTCATATCTCAACACCTTGAAATTTTTACAAAAGAGGGGATTCTCGAGCCTTCCTCACCTACTTACATTAAATTACATTTGATTTACATCTATTCCGAATCAGATCTAGATTCATCCACCTGTCAGCCATTAAAGGATACTTACACTTATCCTTACACATCACAATGGTTCTACTCTTCTCAAGCCTTTAAAACATTTATTACATTAAATTTGAGATTTAACTCAAAATGAGAAGGCTGGTGCTTCTCTATCCTTGGGATCTGCTCCCTCCTTGTGCGATGGCTGCTCACACGTTGTTCATGCTCCTGCATCACATCACCACTAAGATATGTCTCCTATGCATGTACTACCATATGCCAAGTGTATATCTCAATAATGTATCAATATCAATGGTAGACCACTAACAAAACAACCATGCACCTTGTACCAATAAACCAAGAAGTGTACCAACAATGTATCTCACCCAACTTGTACCATATACCATGAAATTCCTCTAGTCATATGCCTCGATAATTCTCCTCAAAATCACAAAGTTGTATTCTCATAACACAATATGAAAAGTCTCGAGTATATCCCAATACCACAAATATGTGCCTCTAACAATGAACCATAAAAACCATATACTAAGTACCAAGAGTGTGTCTCAAGCATATAACAATCTTACCTCAACCATGTACCATCAAGTGCCTCCAAGACATACGTTAAGCATGTTCCATATCATCCAAGATTCAAGCCTCAAACAAATACATAAATGACATGCCTTTACTCATGAGAACCTATAGAATGAATACCTGGGAACTTGCTTCAGAATTCAAGGACCTGGTACTAACATCCACTCAAGTTTTTTTTATGAGTTTTTCACATGTACTCTACCTCTTCATGTACAACCCGCATATGTATGCTACCTCTTATACTCTGATATCGTGTATGTACGCTACCTATTATAATGTCAGCCCACGTATGCCTCAGAAACTAGAGTTTTTTCAAGTTCTGCAACTCTGAAACTTTTGGCCCTTCACACTTTTCACCGCCTTAAACTTGATACATCAGATTCAACCTCAAATTCACTAGTATACTTTCCAATAGAAATATAAACCATTACCAAATTATAGACCATAACAATCACTAAACCATTCATTAAAGTGTAACAATTCACTAGATAGATGTTCAATATAAGTATATGTGAATGTACTAATGAATGATTGTTGGATTACTGAGAGGGGGGGTGAATCAATAATAGAGCAATCTAATCCTTTTTCACCATAAAATGTAAGTGTTATATCAATGTAGCATTATCACCCAATAGTTTCAAAGTAAATAAAAAATTAACAAATGAGAAATCACACACATACACAGTACACAAGTGTTTTACGTGGAAACCCAAAGAGGGAGAAAACCACAGAATGATTTTTCTTTTATGTATTTAAGAATTACTTTCATTGGAAGCACCAAACTCCTTTGTTTTCCAACTACAACTAGAAGGAGGATCCAACCCCCTAGTTTCTTAGGATACAACATGAGGGAAGGTCCAAATCCCCAATTCTCTGGCTACAACCAGAAGGAGGATACAACCCCCTATGTTCTCCGGCTATAACTAGAAGGTGGCTACAACCACATGTCCTTGCCCCGTCCAACCACCCTAAAATATAAGTAAAATGATGGAACCATTGTCAAACTATCACTATGAGATGTACTACTGTAAACATGTGCCAATCAACCTGTACCACAAACAAGTGCATCAACGATGCACCAACCTGTACCAAACAACCTGTAATCAGCATGTACCATAAACAAGTGCATCAACCATGCACCGACATGTAACTAAACTTGTACCATCAACAAGTGCATCAACCATGCACCAACCTATACCTCAACATCTACCATCAACGAGTGCATCAACCATGCACCAAATATGTACAAATCATGCATCAAATACACATAAACTATAACTCATCAATATGTACCAACATCATCAACTATACACCTCATGTATGTTCCAACTCATCAACTACTTGTCTCAACCATGCACCCAACATGTACCTCAACCAAAATCCCTCATCAATTTAATCATCCAAATCTGATTTGAAACTCTGTAATAGACCTGGTGTATATTATCACATACCTGCAAACCTTCCTTAACAAGAGACTAACATTTTCATCAAATTTTACTTTAGTCTCATATGACTAGTTTTGGATTAGTCAACAACCCTAACTTGAAATAATCATAACTATGTACATGTAATGAATAAAGATCTAAAAATGGTAGACAATGTTCTTCATTGTATTTTATGCAATACTTCTAGACTTCACTACTTGGAACCTCTCAGAAAAGGAGTTATAGCAAAAATGACATACCTTGTTGAATTCTGGCTTTTTCTGGAGAGAGAACCTATAGAGCATGCCCCGCACGGAATATTTGTTGTATGGATATAAAATTTTTACACATAATACTACAGACTATACTATAACCACTACATTTGTTGTTACTGAATTTGGATCCATTATGAAGAATTTATGACTTTTTTACCCGAAACATCTTTTTTAGACTAGTTTTAGGACTAGACACAAACCTTATAAATCCAAAAATGCAACGACCCACGAGATGAAATTTGTATCATAGATACTTGGATATGTTTCCTCAATGGCCTCCCAATTGTACAGTCTAAATCATTCTAGAAAAAAATGTATTGTGAAAATAGTGAGATGACCTGTAAATAGCATACCTTAGAAAGCATCATCAAAAGAATTTATCCTCCCTTGAATTTCGACCTTCTTTACTTCACCTTCCCTCTGAAATTCGGCTTAGATATCCTTTGGTTACCTCAGTCACTTGTATATATTCAATATTCTCAAGTGTGATTAAAATGAGAGAGCCTTGCCTCTTATTTATACTTTCATGTAGCTTCCTTAAGGGGTTACCTTTTAACCATCTTAACCCACTTTCCTTATTTTAGGGTTAACCCAGTTCTAACCACTTGTCCACTTAGTAATTTCTCCATTAACTTTATTATTTGAACAATTTATTTTTTATCCACTTAGATTTATAGTACACTCATCACTTCACTTTATTATTTAAATAATTTCTTCTTTGCAAACACTTTGACTACTTTGACTTTTTGGGGCTTCTAGATGACTCATGAGGGTTCTCCAACTTCACATGGCCATAACTCTATAACCGTGAGGAGTTATGCGACATTCCACATACCAATGTAAATGGCATGACATGTAATATCCATATAGGATAACCTTTCCTGCAAATATATCAAAACTCGTACCATCATCCATCAAACAAACTTGGGTCCATTACCCAAACCTGGGTTCTCCAACTTCACATGGCCATAACTCTCTAACCGTGAGGATTTATGTGATGTTCCACATACCACTGAAAATGGAATGACATGTACTATCCATATATAATAGTCTTACCTTCAAATATATTAAAACTCATACCATTATACATCAAACAAACTTGGGTCCATTACCCAAACCTTTGTGCTAATGGAATTCACTACCAGACTTTCTCCAAGGGATGACATCAATCTACAATATCACTCTCCAATGGTTGAAATCAATGAAAAACAACAATCCATACTAACTACCCATCAACCTAAGACAACTATCTGACAATCTCCCCCTTTGGCATTGATGGAAACACTTAGCCATGATAACATTCATGCTTATACTCATCAACATTTCTATTTCTCCCCCTTTGACATCAATGGAAAAGGGTATCTCCCTTTGGTGCTGCTTCCCCTGACTGAACTCTCCATGGGGATGCTCCCCCTGTCTACATGCCTCTCTGCTCTCTCTCCAAGAATTTATATCATGCATTTGATAAATCTCTCCCCTTTTGTTATCAATGGAAAATGTATCTTTCCATCTGGGGCTACGCCCCCTAACTGAATTGTCCTTGCAGATACTCCCCCTGAATGAACTCTTCCTAAAACTGATCTCCCAACCCGAACTGTCCTCTTTATGGTGCTTCCTCGTGTAAATATAAGAAATATAAGATAAGAATTCAAAATCATTCATTTTGGAGTAGAAATTATGTTGAGTCTTTGGCGAAGATACTCAAAGGCTTCCCATGGAAGTGGTTTTGTAAATATGTTTGCCACTTGTTCTTTTGTGCCCACATATTCAACTCTAATGTTCTTCTCTGCAACCTCTTCCCAAAGAAAGTGATACTTGATTGGAATGTTCTTTGTTTTGGAGTGCATCACTGGATTCTTTGAGATATTTATGATGCTTGTATTATCACAAAACATTGGAATGGGATCATCATACTAAACCTGTATATCTGTCAAAGTTTGTTTCATCCATAGAACATGTGTACAACATGTTGCTTCTACAATATACTCTGACTCAGCTATATATAAGGATATTGATGATTGTTTCTTGCTTAACCATGATACTAAACACTCACCCAAGTAGAACACTGCTCCACTGGAGCTTCATTGGTCATCAATGCAACCTGCCTAATTTGAATCTATGTAGGAAATAAGTGATAGATCCTTTCCTTTTGGATACCATAATCCAAACTTTTATGTTCCTTTGAGATATATGAAAATCATTTTCACTGCTAATACATGTGATTCCTTTGGTGTTTCTTGAAATCGTGCCACCTATCCAACTGCCTCCATTACATATGGTCTAGATGTTGTCACATATAGTAGGCTACCAATCATTTGTTGATTAAGGTTGGTTGACATTGACGTCAACCGTTGAAGAAAGTTTGGTAGCGAATTCTGGTAGCACAAAGTCTTGGGTGATGGACCCAAGGTTGTTTCATGTATAATGGTATGATTTTTAATATATTTGAAGGTAATACTATTCTATATGAATATTGTTGTGCCTATTTTGTCACCTAAATGAGAAAAATAGAGGTGATTACAAGCTTAGTTGGGTTAGCTAAGAAAGACAACAGTAAAGGAAAGGGTTAGAAGAATAAACATAAAAGACTAAGCTAAGAATTAAACTAGGAAATGAAAAACAATTAAATTATTGTGCATAAGGACATAAGAACGAGAAACAAACAAGACTCATGTCACCAATAGAAAGGATTATATTAGTGAAAAGAAAACACCAAAGAGAAAGGTGGCTTTGGGTCCCTTCTTCCTCCAAGGGAGGGTTGTTGGACCCCCAAGATTGAGCTCTTCTTACAACTTGAAAACTTGAAAGAAATGGTGAAAGAATCCCAAGCTAACCCACTCAAAAGGTGATTTGGATTGCCCAAATGCAATGGTGCCAGTATGCTCTTGATGAGAAAAGAGGTTTCCCCAAGAGAATAGCAGCAACATAACCTTGCAAATGAATTCCTTGAAAATATAGTGCACCCATGGCCTCCTTTTATAGCATAGCTTTGAGGCATTATGCAACCAGTTCTTAGTGTGAACAAGGGGCCCTTTAGGGCACCCTTAGGTCTTTGACCAACCCCCCACTTGGATTCATCTTGGATTTGAGGGTCAAATTGACTTGGGAGTTGAACCAAAAGTGGGTGAGGGGCCGACAAGAACCATAAATGCATCGTTCATGGAAGTGCGTGGCTTTTACTATAAACAGTCGCACATGTGCATGGGTTTTCCTATATAAAGTAGCGCATCTCGGGCATGTGTGCATGATTCCTTTGGTGAATTTGGGCACTTCAATTTTTTGACCCAATTGTATAATTTTTGCCTCTTGGACATGCATTTTTGAAGCTGTGGGTGAACTAATAGGTGTTTGGAGATGTTGTATTCCTATAACCATTTGCGGATGAAATTTCAGTGATAACAGATGCCCCTTGATGGATGAGGTTAGGAGCATACGTATAGTCAAAATTCATCAATGTTTCTTCTACTGAGAGTATCATTGTAAGATAGAGCGATAATGAGAGTATCAAGAGCGACTCGTTGGAGGGAGAGGGGAACTTGGAGAACCCAACCTTTCGTAAGGTATAAAAATAAACTGTGTACACATGAGGCAGGCATGCCCCATGCTCGTGCTATGTAACTCAAAAATGTGTAATACAGTAACCGAAAATGTGTGTTGGTGTAGATCACTGTAGCGCCCTCTGGGGCGGTTTGATAATGACAGAGGAAAATTATGATGGTGAACAAACTCTGAAAAAAGGTAAGGACACCTATGAGAGGTGTCGATGATACTCAGGCATTGATAGCTTATCAAATTTCAGAGGTATTCGGCATATATGAAAATAAACTGCAATAGTCACAAAGTAAGACCCACCGCAACATGAGAAAGAGTTGAAGTCGAATGTCATGGGAGTCAATGACAGCAGAGGGAAATGATGGTTCTCTCTGTGTCGTCTGAGAAACCTCATTGTAAAGGCAATGAGAGTCAAGATACTGTTGCCCTCCTGGAAACTGTGCCGATGTCGACAGAAAGGGAGACATGACTTTGAGAAGCAAAGGGGTTCATGAAATCTACTTGGACAAAATTAGGAACTGATGAGGAACATGGATGAAGTTGAGGAGTAGTGAGACTCAAGACTTCTCTTGGTTGGGAATATATGCGAAGTATAAGTGGCCGCAACCGTTCAACTAGGTTGAGTGTCAAGGGGACAACAAGACATGGGATAAGTTGTGCCAGAGGCGGGGCAAAGTGAACAAACTCAGAGAGCAGAGGTAGGTGGCTTGTGGAATACTCAGAGTTTATGGACGATGTCAACAAGCATAGGTGATAAGGAATGCCCCAACCAAGGGCGACATGGGTTGCGTTTGCCAAAAAGGAAGAGTGTCACCAAAGGTGACGACAAAAAGCTATGCAAATGCTGGAAACAAAGTCTTTTTACAATTACCAAATGAATAAAGAATAATTTGGGATGAGTGTACAATACAGAAACGGGTGCCCCAATGCAAGATGGTTGAGCCGGTTAGGGCACAATTTGCGTGGATAACTGGTGGAGGTTGGGGGCCCCATGGGTGGGTTTTTGTATGAGGTAAATGGAATGGAGGGAAATTTGCATATGGGTAAACTGATTGTGGATGAAATGGATGGTTAATGATACTGCAGAGGCACAGTCAAAATAGAACCTTGAAGAGATAACCTGGGAGTCCATTGGGAAATCTAGAAAAATGAGGAGAATGAGTATGTGGTTGATTCTTAAAAATGCGTAAGACTATCGAGACTCCCATCCCTAGGGGATGAAAGCAGCATGAGTGTCAAAGTGCCAAGGGGGACTATGAATGGGACAACTCATGTGGGGGATAGTGCTACCGGGTGACAGTACCAAAATGTAGTGGAGGTGACAGTACTGCAGAGCCGGATATGAGGATCCTACAGGTAAATTTCAGAGGCTGTGACTGGATATGTAATTGAGATTAAGAGGGAATGATTACATTACAGTGTTGATCATATACCTGAAGGGGATGCGCTGGTGTGTGTTGACCTAGTACCTGCACACATGAAAACCAAATACCCGACGTGAACAATATCTGAAAATAAATGACATATAATAGTTATTTGATAATTTTGAACATGAGTAGACGTACCTGAGTGTGGCATGGAAAGATGCTCTACCGGGGAAAAGGGAAAATGATAACCTGATGAAAATGTCTATGTAAGTGGCTGAAAATGGTTCAGAAAATGGAGCTTATGGGCTCCTGTACCAAAAAATGAAAGTGGGGAAAAGGGCTTAGATATGGACGATGGGTCCATAATGCCATCCTAGGTTCACTGACACTATTTGCGATCGTGCGGTAATTTGGTGGGAAGACATGGACCTCCCCTTTTCTCGAGGACTAATGAATAAATATAATGAATTACATTCATGGGAGCATTGGTATGGAGTGTCGAAGGAAGATCAGGAGGATATGTGTGGTGTTCCACGGCTAATGTGTGGTAGACGTATGGGATAGATGGGAAATGATGAGTGTAATGCCCATATTCTGTGCATATGGCACATGCGAAATTGGTTTGTATATGTTGTTTGCATGTGGTTGATGATGTCGTAGTAGCGTGGGACATCCTTGGTGGAGGGGTAAGAAAGACATGTTCTTGAGGAAGATGGATAAAACTGCATAGCTCGGGAAGAGAAGGACATTTGTGAGTGGGGTGTCCTTTTATTTCACATAAGGTGCAAGGGATTTGAACTCAGGGAGGTAGTGGAGCGATGGCCTCTTTCTTATTCCGTCTACCCCCAATTGCAGCAATGGTGCTAGTGATTGGGGGTGAGGGTGGTGTGGTAGGAACAAGTATTGTAATCTGCACCAAGATTGCCTCTGACCGAGGAGGGAGGGATGGTTGAGGAACCATCTTGGGTGGATGTAGATACCATATCAGGATTTTCTCTTGGAGGGGGGGGGGATTTGTGATAAGTGGTGTGGTGGAGCTCTCAGGGAACTCTTGAGGTAGTATTTCTTCAACTGGTGGAACTTTGATATGTGGAGGGGACTCAGTCATAGGAGTCTTGTCTTCGATGTTTATTCCTTTAGAGGAAACTACACACACTTGTGCTAAAAAAGATGGGTTTAGGAACGATGGTGCTCCCTGATAAGTGCCCAACATGGATGGGTCATGGAATAATCCAGGGCCAATGTTGGAAACTGGAAAATCATTCGAGCTAACACAAACAAGGGGGAGGATGTTATCAATGTTGGTGGAATGGTTAGGCTTGTAATGTGTAATTTGGTCAATGGTGACGATCTTCCCATTATGGAGGAACATCATCGTATGGAACATAGAAGAGGCGACCACCTTCATAGCATACATGTAGTTGCATCCGAACAAGATATTATAATCAATATGGGCATCGATAACTTCAATGTCAATGAGGATGGTTTTTCCCCCAAGTTCTATGGGGAAATTTTGACAAAGCCCTGCGAAAGATCTTGGTTGACCGTCGTAAGCTCGAAGGGTGATGGTAGAGGGTACTAGCTCAGGGGAGCCAATTTTCTGCCATACGTGTTTAGACATGATGCAGGTAGATGCACCTTCATTGATGATACATCGATAAAATGTGGTGTTCCAAATCTTAATTGGTATTTGGAAGGCTACTTGGGTGGGAAGACGTGGTTCTCCGTTATTTGAATCAAATGTGATTAGTTGCGTGTCAGCTGTGTCGAATGCCCCCAAGGAAAAAAGCAAGGATTTTTGCTGTGATGGACAGGTTTAGAGGACCTCCAACATAGAGATGGTTGTGGGAGACTGGGCTAAGTCATCAACCAGACTATAATTATGAGCAGCACTAGCATGAGGGTTATGTACATTACATCGTAAAGGCATACGTGGTATGCGAGGAATGGGTTCCACGTTAGGACGTGTAATCATCAATGGGTGTCCTATAGTAGATGGAAGTGTTTCTGAGGTGGTTGGGGTAGATTCGGGAGGCATACCATATTGACGGTTGTAGGTTTGTAGAAGAATTTCTTCACTAGTGAGGAGGACACTGCGATCAATCGAATTCCCGAGTTGAGTGGTGCACGGGTTTGGATATTTCCCCATTTGTGGTGGGGTATGGTTGATCATTTGTTGGGTGTTCATCACACCTTGGTATGGAATGGGGTTTTGAAAAAAAGTTGGAGGCAGTGGTTGCAAATACTGTTGTGGGGCCTGCTAAGGGGCAGATTGTGTCGGAGGGCCTTGTGAGTTCATGGATTCCCTCATCCATTGGAGATCGGGAATTTGGGGGAAATTATGAGTATAATGTCCATACTCACCATATATAGCGGAAGGGAAGTTAGTTAGAAGATTTTTGTGCTTCCCTTGTCATGGTATATTTTTATTGGTTCCCCCTTGGGGGTCTTTGTATTGGTTTCCCCCAATGGGATGGTTGTGGGGGTCATTCCCACCTGGTCTTGGATTGTCATTGTTTTGGTTCCTTCCTTTCTGCTTATGAGTCGGATTGGCCCGTATTCAACTGTTCAAATGTATGAACCGGTTGAATGGGAAAGGGATGAACAAAGTTGACGTCGGCATGTGGTTGTCTCGTTGGAGGATTAACCAGTTGGGGAGGACTAGGAAATGGAAAATATGGATTGTTATGTGGATATGATCCATATGGCGTATAGGAAGTAGAGGTACAGGGTTTTATCTAGGGGTTGGGGGTGGACCCGTACTAGATTGAGAGATCGGATACGACATGGGTACCAGTGGGGATGTCCCCAATGACTGAGGGGGAACAATAGGATATGATTGTTGGTAAAGAGGAGGGGGGTAGAAAGGATTTCCTCCATATGCTGGTAGATATGGAGGTGTACCATACATAGTGGGTTGTGGGGGGTATGGATTGTGGTGTGTTGTGGTACCAATCAATCCATCCGCTGAGTGAGACATTCCTAGTTTTTCTTGGCCAAATGGCACGGGTTTTGGGGCATCTGGGAGTACCATGTATAGGTATCTGGACTGGGCGTAGATGAGTTCGAACTGTTGGGTATTTCTAATGGCTTCTTCTTTGGTATGGGGGAAGGTGGCGGCCACAACTTTGGCAAGGACGTAAACAAGTTATTTGAGGAACCAATTGAGACATTGTTGGGGGGTAGCGTCAGCTTTGTAGAGTCTACATCACCGATGCCATTCGTGGATTTGGTCGGCAATATGTGTGGAGGTGATTTGTTTGAAATCTGAGAGTAGTTCAAGGCCATTATCATGACGAATGGGTAATTGAAAGAAGGTAAAAAATGCTTTGGCCAAGGATTCAAAAGTTGCACGGGACCCAGATTTCTGTTCGACATACCATTTGCTGGATGGGCCAGTGAGTGTACATTGAAATAACCTCAATCAGATGGAATCGTCCATGATTTTGTTCGAAGAACACCATAGGTGAAATGCCATGATATGGTTGGCAGGATCATCTCTTGCTTTTCCTTCAAACTTGAGGATGTCTGAAGGGAGTTTGGTAGGCATCGTAGGCCATGTGAGGTTGTGTAATATGGGATCATTGGTGAGTTTAGTCAGATCTGGTATGTTGAGAGAAGCTAAATATGGCATATGGGGTGGTGGCATAGGATTAGTTCCGGCCATAGTGTGAGTGTTCTGAGTACCTGACCCTTGGAGGGGACTAGGTGGGTTTGTACTTCCCCCTTGAGAGGAAGTTTCCCCCCCGCTTCCATGTAAAGGAGAGCGAGTGGAAGGTGGACCTTGGGAAATGGACCCAAGTAAGGTGGAACCAAGGAAAGTTGATCCCAAGACAATGGCACTCACAGGAGTGTGAGAAGGTGGAGCCGATGAGTTGGCAAGACTAGGAACTCCCCCTAGAATAGGAGGGATATTTAGCAAGTGTCTGGAACGATGGGGGTTCTCTGGGTCCCTTATGATGTCCAACTAGCTGAGTGAATGTGTGCGAATGGTGGTGAGAGTAATAAATAAACAAGAGCCTTTGCTGCAATTTTTGAACTTTACACGATATATATCCAAATCAAATGTAATCAGAAGGGCATCATACATAAAGTGTTTTGATAAAGAAGCATATATTTGGATAGGTGCATTTTTTCCACGTGGGGGAACAAAGAAAACAAATTCTCATGTCCTAAAAGACGTAACATCCTTCCTCTCAAAATAGCACTGGACCTTCCAATAGCACTCGACAGTGGTGTCTGAAGCCACCAGAAGAGAAACTAGTGAAGGATGAAGTAATCAATTATAATGAGGGGTAGAGGGGGCATATCTCAAAAGAACTGGTGATATTTCCCAATAGCCACACAAAATCCAATCAAGGTGCAATTGCAACCCACAATTGCCACTTGGGTAGATGTCCTAAAATTTGGTCACTAGGTACCTCAGTCAAAGTGCAGAATTCAGATTTTCAGTCAAAGAAATGGGTCACAGGCTGGATCCCGTCCAAGAGGTGGGTGCCTCAAGGGGGGACACACAGAAAAACTGGACCTCAGCCTTCAACCCTTCATAGGTATCTCCTTGCCTTATGGTGTTAGGAACACTTGACTTGGAGGATTTAAAGTTCCCTATTTGAAAACTTCTATTGTTTTGAAAATGTGAGAACTAGATAACGGGGAGTTATTTGGATGCCTATCGCCGAAATCCTACCTAGACTAAAAGATTTCTTTTGGTACCTCCTGTGGAGGAAAACTTAGTGAGTTTTTAGAAAAATTTTAGATGTGCTTGTTTGAGAGATTGGGGGTATGAGCCAATCTCATTGAAATTAAGTGGGAGTGGATAGTCTCGTCAAGAAAAGAGTGGGGTGTTTCAGAATCCCTTTGGAGGAAACTTACTTCAACCTCCACGTTTCAAGATGAAAACTATGTGAGTGAGAAGTGACTTTTGTGTGTGAATGAGTGAAAGTGTGCCAATTTTTTAATGAATTAGGTGTCACCTTTCTGCATGTGGACTTCGCTTGGTCCTTACAAGTCTTTGATTACCTATTTAGCTAAATGTCATTGGTACAACCTTGCAGAATTCAAAAGTTCCTAGGAAGCTAGCAGGTGGACATGTGGGTCCTTTACTATTCCTTTAACTCCCTAATGTGATTTAATCTAAGAAATCTTTGAAACTATCCTAGATTGTGATCATATGGGCATGTATGGGCCCGTTACAATATTGAGATGTGTTTGAAAAATAAACTAAGAGGAGTCCCGAGGGGGCTATTTTCCTCTCCTAAAGATTTTATCTTTTTAAGGGAGATGAAATTGTCTTTCAACCTCTTTCTGATTCTCAAGATCGCTTTGGAGCACGAGAGAAGAGCATACTCAACATTTGATATCCAATTTCTAGTCCCAATGAAAATTTTATATGTGATGTAGAATGATTCCAACTTTTAGTCAAAGCAAGCCATCCATGTGGCGAAATAAAAAGCAAAAAGAGGAAAAATAATGATTTTTAACCCCTAAGTGCCTATGTGTTTTGACTAATCCCTTTACATGAGAGGGAATGTAAGTGTGGTGAAAATTACAACATCCATGGAATCATATTTAAGAAGGCTATGGGCCTTCAACAGATCATAAAAAATCTTACAATGTGTGCTTTTTTCATAGGTGCACAGGTTTCAGACTAGATAGAGGCGCTCTGAGCACCAATGTGCGAACTAAAAAACATTTTTGAGCACAGGTGCGCAAAAGGCATTGAGTAATATAGTGATTTTGGCACACGTGCGAACGATGCACGACTATGGGCCAATAAACCCACGCACAACTATCACACGAATGTGCAGAAAATTCTGGATGGAATTCTCTCAACTCAGCTTTGAATTTGATGTTTTGCAGGTCGGCTTGGGCCGGTTATGGTATCTACATGTTAAACAAGTAAAAAGAAGAGCTAAAATAACCCTAGTGGAGTAGGAAATTGATACCTTTCCCCAGTGGAGTCGTCAATCTGTTACACCACTTTTGTCACCTAAATGAGCAAAACAGAGGTGCTTACAAGCTTAGTTGGGTTAGCTAAGCAAGACAACAGTAAAGGAAAGGGTTAGAAGAATAAACATAAAAGACTAAGATAAGAATTAAACTAGGAAAGGAAAAACAATTAAACTATTGTGCATAAGGACATAAGAACAAGAAACAAACAAGACTCATGTCACCAATGGAAAGGATTATATTAGTGAAAATAAAACACCAAAGAGAAAGGGGACTTTGGGTCCCTTCTTCCTCCAAGGGAGGGCTCTTGGACCCCCAAGATTGAGATCTTCTTACAACTTGAAAACTTGAAAGAAATGGTGAAAGAATCCCAAGCTAACCCACTCAAAAGGTGATTTGGATTGCCCAAATGCAATGGTGATAGTATGCTCTTGATGAGAAAAGAGGTTTCCCCAAGAGAATAGCAGCAGCATAACCTTGCAAATGAATTCCTTGAAAATATAGTGCACCCATGGCCTCCTTTTATAGCATATCTTTGAGGCATTATGCAACTAGTTCTTAGTGTGAACAAGGGGCCCTTTAGGGCACCCTTAGGTCTTTGACCAACCCCCGACTTAGATTCATATTAGATTTGAGGGTCAAATCAACTTGGGAGTTGAACCAAAAGTGGGTGAGGGGCCGACAAGAACCATAAATGCATCGTTCATGGAAGTGCGTGGCTTTTATTGTAAACAGTCATGCATGTGCATGGGTTTTCCTATATAAAGTAGCGCATCTCGGGCATGTGTGCGTGATTTCTTTGGTGAATTTGGGCACTTCAATTTTTTGACCCAATTGTATAGTTTTTTCCTCTTGGAAATGCATTTCTAAAGTTGTGGGTGAACTAATAGGTGTCTGGAGATGTTGGATTCCTGTAACCATTTGTGGATGAAAGTTTAGTGATAACAGATATTACATGTCATTCCATTTTCGGTGGTATGTGGAACATCACATAACTCCTCACGGTTAGAGAGTTTTGGCCATGAGAAGTTGGACAACCCAGGTTTGGGTAATGGAACCAAGTTTTTTTTATGGATACTGGCATTAATTTTGATATATTTTCAGGTAATACTATTCTATATGGATAGTACATGTCATGCCATTTCTGGTGGTATGTGGAACGTCACATAACTCCTCACATTTTGAGAGTTATGGCCTTGCGAAGTTGGAGGACCCTCATATGTCATCTAGAAGCCCCAAAAGGTCAAAGTAGTCAAAGTGGTTTAAGAGATTTTAGAAGGTAAATAATAAAGTGAAGTGAAGAGTGTAGTGTAATTCAAAGTGAATACAAAATAAATTATTTAAATAATAAATTTAATGGAGAAACTAGAAGTGGGTTAACCCTAAAATAAGGAAATTGGGCAAAGTGACCTAGTATATGCTTCTAAGGAAGCTACTTGGAGAGTATAAATAAGAGGCAAGGCTCTCTCATTTGATATCACACTTGAGAATATTGAATATCTATAGGTGACTGAGGTAAACAAAGGATATCTAAGACGAATTTTAGAGGGAAGGTGAAGAAAATAAGGCTGGAATTCAAGGGAGGATAAATTATTTTGATGATGCTTTCTAAGGTATGTTATTTACAGGTCATCTCACCATTTTCACAATAATTTTTTTTCTAGAATGAGTCAAACCATGAAATTAATAGGAAATTGAGGAAACATATCCAAGTATCTGTAGTAAAAATTTCATCTTGTCGGTCATTGTATTGTTGGAGTTACACTCCGTGGAAAATAGGGTTTGTGGCTAGTCCTGAAACTAGTCTAAAATAGGTGTTTCAGGTAACAATGTCATAACGTATTCATAACATATCCAAATTTAGTAGGAAAAAATGTGTTGGTTAGAATACAGTTTATATTATTTTGTGTAACATTTTCAGATCCATTCAACAAATATTTCGTGTGGGGCACACTCTACAAGGTCACTCTCTAGAATAAGCCAGAATTCAGCAAGGTATGCCATTTTTGCTATAACTCCTTTTCTGAGAGGTTCCAAGTAGTGACACCTGGAGGAATTGCATACAAAAAATTGAAGAACATTGTGTACTATTTTTAGATCTTTATTCATTACAGGTACATATTTATTGTTATTTCAAGTTAGGGTTGTTGACTAATGTCAAACTAGTCATGTGAGACTAAAGAAAAAATTGATGAAAATGCTAGTCTCTTGCTGTGAAAGTTAATGAAGGTTTGAAGGTATGTGATCATATACACCAGGTTTATTACAGATTTACAAATCATATTTGGATGATGAAATTGATGAGGGATTTTAGTTAAGGTACATGGCTGAGAGAAGTAGTTGATGAGTTGGCACATACATGAGGTGTATAGTTGATGATGTTGGTACATATTGATGATTCATAGTTGATGAGTAGTTGAAACATGATTGGTACATACTTGGTACATGGTTGGATGCACTTGTTTATGGTACTGGTTGATTACAGGTTGTTTGGTATAGTTTGGTGCATGGTTGATGCACTTGTTCATGGTATAGGTTGATTACAGGTTGAGGTACAGGTTGATGCATTGTTGATGCATGGTTGATGCATGGTTCAAGTTTATTGTTATAGGTTTACATCGGTATATCTCATAGTGATAGTGTGAAAGTGGTTCCTATTAGAATATAGAAGATTGTGTGCTTGTTTTACCATTGATGATACCCTCGTCACCCAACCATAGGCTGAAGCCACCCCCCGAGCACCTTAACCTTGACTGAGAATTACTCCGGAAGCAAACCCTAGGCTAGATAGCCAAACAAGGTGTAGTGCATCTTCCTCCAAGGATAGCGAACCAACAATAGCTAATTAGATAGTCCAAACCCTAGCCAAGAGATAGTCCAAGCCAAAACACAAAATCTGGTTGCAGCAATTGCACCTGCAGCTCTCCTCCACATGTGTGCACCAAACTGGGAACTGCAGTGTGCACTAGTTGCTGCTCTGCAATTCTGAGATGTGTCAAATGAGAACTTGCACCCTGTATTTATAGTGGTTCTGCCAGATTTTCTAGGGCCAACTTCTCCTTCTGGGTACATGTCTGTTCAGTATATTATTATTAATTCTGGCCGACTTCTTCTCTTGGAGGCTAATAACTTAATATAAATTATCTTCTTGAGCCGACAAGACTTCTAGGGTTATTAGCCAACTCATTAGGGTTTTCTCTTGCTTTCTAGAGTCTTGTATTCTTATTAGGTTTACATGTGGAGGTAAATACCTTCTGCAGCTACCATAATATTAACACTCCCTCCTAGCTAGGGAGGTATTACAGGTAATGGTATTGAGCACAAAAAGATACCATTTACCCAGTAGCATCAACATAGTCGTTTAGACTATCTCATGACTAGATCATGAGCATCACCATCACCATGAGTTGCATCATCTCTCAAAACCATACTTCATCTGAGTAATCATACATGATGATGGATCACTCACTCACACCATAGAGTGATACAAGAGTCATTCTTATAATGCCCTGAACTATTTTTTGTCTGGAAAATCTATGTTCATCATTCATCTGGATGATGATTATCTCCAATAAACTGTTGATAGTCTTCAAGGAAATTAGAACAAGAATAGAACACAATTGTGTCTATCCATAGTAGTACATAACTACAATCCAGTGGTACACAACCACACCAAGTAACACACAAGTACTTGATCAACAACGTATAGTCACGAACAGTGGAACATATCTTCCACAGTAGTCTTCATCTACTGTCATACAGTCTTCATAACAAACATCTGATAGCAACCTGCACATAAACAATGTTATGATATAAACTGAATCATCTGGGCCAATCTTTCACTCATGTTTATGAGATATGAAAGAATATCTTCCCCCAGAGTAGAACAATGAGATATCTAGACTATTCTTCTCAAACAAGGAAGAATAACTATCCTGTCTTCTGAACCTGGACCATTCCCCACCCTGGGCCATTCTTCCTACACTAATAAAAGTGCACCCTGGAGAGAATGTATAACCTTAAGGAATGTTGAGCCTGGACCATTCCCCACCCTGGGCCATTCCTCCTACAATAATCAAAGTGCACACTGGAGAAAATGCATAAACCTTAAGGAATGTCTGTCCCTGATTGCTGAGCCTGGACCATTCCCCACCCTGGGACATTCCTCCTACACTAATCAAAGTGAACCCTAGAGAGAATGTATGAAACCTAAGGAATGACTGTCTGGACTATTTCCTCTATTAACCACAAGAGGAAAATACTGTCCTGCATCAACCTCCAAAATGAACCATTCCTCATGTTAACCACAATGAGAAATCGATGTTCGACGAGGCGGGCCAGTCTTCTTGAGTAACCCTCAAGAAGAGATCCTGCCCTAGACCACTCCCCATGTTCACCACAATGGGAAGTTGTTGTTTATGATACATCAACAATCAGATTACTTCCCTTGTTAACCACAATGGGAAGTGACTATTCGTCAGAGATCTCAATCCACTTTCCGAACATGAAAGCATTTGTCCAAGATGGACTATTTTTCAATCTTGAAAATGAATGTCTTCAATAATGTTTTCAGTGTTCCCTCCTAACCTAGAGAGTCATTTCTTCCTTTTTCAATAAGGAGGAGGTTGTTTCCACAAGCTCCATCTTGATTACACAAACTCTTTCATCTTGGATAGAAGCTTTACCAAAATGTTTGCTTATCTGCTCATTTGTGGAGATATGTATTGGAGAGATCATTTTCTCCTTTCTGGACTTCATCATGGATAATGTAATGCTTGATTTCAACTGTACTTTATTCTAGAACACTGTGAAGGCTTCATGTAGATCTTGAGCAATAAAGTATATCATAGTTGGAAAACTGGAACATATCCATGTGGCACTTCTTTTGTCATCATGAGATCTGATCTACTGAGTAATCATCTTGATGTTATAGGAAATATTCACCATGCTTCTGTTGTGCAATGGAGGTTTTCCACCAAGTTATCTTCTTTTATCTGCATATAAGAGTCTCTTTCTGGTATTCCTCAAAGTCTTGAGATTATGTTCTTTATTCAATTTCTCTGGAAAACATTCTTTGCATTCATCTGATGTAGAACTCCAACTCATGGATGTTGTGGATGATGTAATGATTCATGTAGTGATATGTCTGGTATACTGGAACAATTAATCATCATAGTCTTCTCCCTCCATCTAGGAGAACCTCTAGTTCTATATCTTCACAATGCTATCATTCATAAGTCTTCCATATACTATTCTTCATCACAACTTTCAGTTCCTCTGCTTGATTGTTTTTATTGAGTTTATATCAGGTTGACAGTTTTATGATTCTTGATACAATGACTGGTTGTTCTGGCTTCTCTTTCTTTCTTGGAATCTTCATGTGTTTCTTTAGTTCTTGGGTCCATGGAGTTTCTTATAGATTCCATGCCCTAGAGATTCCATTTCTTCCTTTCATCATAGGATCACAGATCTGGATGGACAACTAGGAATACTTTAAGGCTTCTCTTCGAAGAAGTCTTCTTCTGCGGTTGAACTGAACACGTACTGTTTTTCATGGTTACTACCATGGATATATATAATTCATCATATTCAATGGATCATAGGATTATATCCCTCCTAACCCTTGCTTCATGTAAGAGTGCATATAATCGGCTCCCTCCATCTAACAAAGTCCACGCTTCCATCTGCATCCTTGATTTCTTCTGCAATATATAACTAGCTCTCTTGTCTAAGAGAGTCCACGCTTTCGTCTTGTTGTCTTCTACAAAACGTCATAAGTCTTTTTCTAATTTCCTCTTGATTGCTGACTTCATTCTGTCTTTGCTTCTTCTAAGTCTCTTCATGATTGATTCGGTTTAATCTTGCAATAGCTCTCACATGATTTGTATTTCATTATTTCATGTGTATTATCTAATGATATCCATTCTTATCTTGTTGTTCTTCCATAGGTATAGTTCTTATTGGAACACATTATCTTCCAAGAGATAGATATACAGGATATGTACAGAGACGATGAAAACAATATATATACAAGAAATAAGAAGAGTTTTGTTACCTTTAGAAGAAGAAGTCTCTTCCATCCTGCTTAGTATTCTTTGTAGGTTCCTTTTCTTCGACAATTGATGCTTCATGTTTCTCCTTCCTTTTCTTTAGCTTGGGACAATGATTCTTGTAGTGACCATACTTTCGACAGTTGAAGCATTATACTTCTGAAATGTCTTTCTCTTGATTTGGCTTCCTTCTTGAGCCAAACTTCTTTTTGTTCCTGAAGTTATTAAATCTTGTCGTGAAGGATTGATCATCGTACTTCCTCTGGGGTTTCTCTTTTGCATTGACCCTTGATCCTTCTTGAGCACAACAAGTCCAAAGTTCTTCAAATGTCGGATACTCCTTCCTCATGTTCATGCTTGCGGCAAATGCATCCCACGTCTTGGGAAGACCATTGAGTACTATGTTCACCAATTCCTTCTCTGAGGTGATCTCTTCAATATCTTGTAGTTGATCTCTTAGCTGGGAGATCCTTACAAAGTATGATGTTATGCTATCATCATCATTCATCTTCATGTCACGAAGCTCATTCTTTAGACTCATAATTTGTCCAATGTTTCTGACCGAGAAGAGATTTGTTAGGGAATCATACATCTTCTTCGATGAGTCAAGATGGGAGATGTAGGGTATCAAGTGGTCTTTTATAGAATCCACTAAGATACTCATGGAATTGATGTCAACATCTTTGAACTTCTCCATAGCTGCAACGTTCTGCGGTTCCTTCTCTTTTCCTTCTTCAAACTCTGGCTTCACGATCTTTCCTTTCATGATATCTAGCACTTTATTCTTGGCAAGGAGGAGGTCAATCCTTGTCTTCCATGCTCTGAAGTTAGAGGCTCCGTCTAACTTGTTCTTAGCCTTCATAGAGTTAGTCATGGCTTGCTTGACTTGGTCAAACCCTAGATTTGACCAGAAATTCAAACTTCATGTCTTGTCTTGCTGAGAGTGTCAGGAGATGCGCTAGGCTAGAGCACACTAATCTATCTAGAGATTAGGTCAATACATTCACTTAAGGTGCCTCAACAAGAGGTTTAGGGTTTCTACAATTGCTCTTGCTAGTAACCCTAGCGACAATATATTGGAAGTTGCTTTTGCTAGTAACCCTAGCAACAGTTCTTCAGTGAGCTCAATATCCTAGCGATTATGTTTCCTTCCAACGTTTAGACTGAATGAAGGAGGTAGTGGGCCCATAACTTGTTAGAATATAGAATATTGTGTGCTTGTTTTACCATTGACGATACCCTCGTCACCCAACCATAGGTCGAAGCCACCCTCTGAGCACCTTAACCTTGACTGAGAATTACTCTGGAAGAAAACCCTAAGCTAGATAGCCAAGCAAGGTGTAGCGCATCTTCCTCCAACGATAACGCACCAACAATAGCTGATCAGATAGTCCAAACCCTAGCCAAGAGAAAGTCCAAGCCAAAATAGAAAAACTGGTTGCAACAGCTACACCTGTAGCTCTCCTTCACATGTGCGCACCAAACTGGGAACTATAGTGCACACCAGTTGCTAATCTGCAATTCTGAGATGTGTTAAATGAGAACTGATGCCCTGTATTTATAGTGGTTCTACCATATTTTCTGGGGCCGACTTCTCCTTCTGGGTACATGTCTGTTCAGTATATTATTATTAATTCCGGACGACTTCTTCTCTTGGAGGCTAATAACTTAATATAAATTATCTTCTTGATCCGACAAGACTTCTAGTGTTATTATCCAACTCATTAGATTTTTCTCTTGCTTTCCGAAGTCTCTTATTCTCGTCAGGTTTACATGTGGAGGTAAATACCTCCTCCAACTACCATAATATTAACAATTCCATCATTCTACTTCTACTTCAAGGCGGTTGGATGAGGCAAGGATAGGTGGTTGTAGCCACCTTCCGGTTGTAGCCAGAGAACATAGGGGGTTGTAGCCTCCTTCTAGTTGTAGCCAGAGAATAGGGGAGTTGGAGCTTCCCTCGAGTTGTACCCTGAGAAACAAGGGGGTTGGAGCCTCCTTCCAGTTGCATCTAGAAAACAAAAAAAGTTGGTGCTTCCAATGAATGTAATTATTCAGGACATATAAGAAAAAACATTTTGTAGTTTTATGCCGCTTTGGGTTTACACGTAAAACACCGGTGTATTGTGTATGTGTATGATTGTTCATTTGTTCATTTCTTATTTACTCTATATTTATTGGATGATAATGCTACATTGATATAACACTTGGATTATATGGTTAAAAAAGATTAAATTTCTCTATTACTGATTCACCCCCCCTCTCTGTAATCCAACATCATTGACCTGTATTTCCTTTGGTCTATAGATTTTGAATCATCATATTTGCTCAACTTGCAACTGGTTTGCATAGGAGTGGTAGCTAGTTTGCAATCTTCCATTTCAAACCGCTTTAGCATTTCTCTGATATACTTAGTTTGAGAAATAAAAACTCCTTGGTTGCTTTGAGATATCTAAATACCCAGAAAGAAGGATAGTTCTCCAAGTAATGACATTTCAAATTCATTCTCCATATCCTTTGCAAATTTATGGCTTAACCTGTCATTAGTACTTCCAAAAACAATATCATCAACATAAATTTCAATTAATAAAATACTAACTTGAGTTACCTTGATGTAGTGGTTGTTTTATGCGCTTCCTTTCCATATTTCATAGGGCATTTTGTCATTTTTGTTTCTAAGCATTACTCTATTTTGAATGTGAACTATTGTATGCACTGCATGCGTCCAAAAAATATCTATCAATTTGGAATCCATTAGCATTGTTCAAGCCATTTCTTGTGTAATTATCATCCATTATGATAATGTTCCTTTATCTATGAACCACTCTCTGAACCAATATATGAATCCATTCTCTCGTCTACTGTCATATATATGTCCAGACCTACTAAGTATTCTTACGAATCCATATCTGTCCATATTGTCCAAGACTCTACTTGCGCAATTGTCCATAATGCTAACCCATTTATCACTATACTATCATGAAGTCTTGATTAATCTATCAAACTATACTTCTTCTAACTAACTTCTCTATATATGTCTTATCAAACTCTGCAAGCTGGTCTAAGGATGGTTCTTTGATCTAGCACAGCTATCCTGTAGACTCCCCCTGTCTAATATTCATATTGCCTAGGAGTATCTAAGTCGGATGGCTCAAAACAATTTCTACTATGATGTGTATTCATCATCATCTTCATTGGTAGATTCATCATCATCTTCAATGGTAGATTCATCATATCTCTAAGCTTTGACTTCTTTCTTTCTGTCTGTGGATTCATCTTTCACTACAATGAATGGAAGTACAATCTCTTGAACATGTTCCTTATTTACATGTCCTTCTTTTCTTTCAGTTATTTTTCAAACCTTTCTGTATCTGATGTCTTTCTTTTTCTCTGTAGAATTTTATTCATCTCGTTTTATTTCCAATCTTGCGATCTCTGGGACCTGGTCTTTGTTCACCTATCCTTCGTGTTTTATTATCCACACTTTCTTACATCTGATACTAGTGTTCTCTTTCATGGAAGTATCGATCATGCTTTTACAATCACTAGCTATGTGTCCATATTTATGACATTTGTAACATTAAATGATACATGGGGTCACATAAGCCTTTCTTTCTTGAACATTTCTTTTATAATCTCTGCAATATGCAACCTTATTTCCAAATTTAGTACAATAAAAACAATGACCATAAGATAAATTTACATACCTGGGAGTGAATGATCTTCTTTGTGGTGTAGTCCTTCTAAATTTTTTCCTTGACTGATCATGATCATGATTGAAGATTCTTTATGGCTTGAACATGGATGGTCTTCTTGAATATGTATTCAATAGTTTTCTTAGATTCTGGTTGACCATGATTCCTTCCATTGAGTACTTCTGCATAACTCTTTCTATTTTCTTCATTCTTCTTTTCTAGCAACCTAGAGTGCTTCTCTTCATTCTTTATAACTGATGTGGATGTTTCTGTCTCTTCAAATTTCTTTTTGAGCTTGACGATTTTACTTCTCAATGTGACAACTTCTTCTTCAAGATTCTCAACATCTTCTTCGTTCTTCATTATCTGAGACTTATGACTTCTTCTGTTTTTTTCGCTTCTTCAAGATGAATTTTTAATGTGATTATTTCTTCTTCAAGTCCTTTCTCTTCTTGACCAAACTTTTCCTCAAACTGGTTTAGATCGTTAGTTATTTCCTTAAGATGATATATCAATATCTTATCTCTCATTTCTGCTTCTTCCTTCTGTGCTTCTATGTTGGCTTCCAAATACTTCTTTTGATATTCAATATTTTCTTCAATCTTTCTGGATTCTTCTAGCTGAGTTCTTAAGTTCTCGATGACCTCTTGGGATTCTTCAAAAATGTGAACACTTTCCTTTTGTGTCATCAATTCTTTCTTGAGTGACTTTTTTTCTTCTCTTAGTTCGTCTAAAGCTCTAATCAATTCTGCTTCATAGTTGTCTTCCTTTTCAATTAGTTTTTCTGTCTCATTTCCTTCATGGAATTCTATTTCAAGATGTCCATATTTTTCACAATTAAATAAAAATGACATACGTATGGTGATTATGTACTCTTCATCTTCTGAATCTGTTTGACATGGTGAACACAATTCTTCTTGATCTGTATCTACATATTCTTTGACATTTTATGAATCTGTGATGGGTGAAGAATATATGTCATGTAACTTATCCCAAAGTTCTTTGGATGATGAACATTTACCAACCTTTTCTCTTACCGGATTAGGTAATCCTTTCTAGATGAAATCCATTGCTATTTTGTTATTCTTTTTCAATTCCTTCTTGGTTGCAGTCATTTCCCTTTTTGTACTATCATATCCTGTAACAACTGATAGCCAAATATAAAGTCCCTATGCCTGTAAAAATACTTTCATCCTTCTGCTCCACATCTCATACTTAAAACCATTATGACCATTAAACATTAGTAATCCATTCTCATAATAATCCATGATCTCCTTCCAGTGGTTAAAATGTTTCCTGAAGGAACCAACTCTGATACCAATTGTTGAATTACTGAGAGGGGGAGTGAATCAGTAATAGAGCAATCTAATCATTTTTCACCATAAAATGAAAGTGTTATATCAATGTAGCATTATCATCCAATAGTTGCAGAGTAATTAAATAATGAACAAATGAGAAATCACACACATACACAATACACCAATGTTTTACATGGAAACCCAAAGCATGAGAAAACCACATAATGTTTTTTCTTATATTTCTTTAAGAATTACATTCATTGGAATTACCAAATTCCTTTTTTTTCTAGCAGCAACTGGAAGGAGGATCCGATCCCCTAGTTTCTTAGGCTACAACCCGAGGGAAGCTCCAAATCCCCAATTCTATGCCTACAACAAGAAGGAGGCTGCAACCCCCTAAGTTCTCCAGCTACAATTGAAAGGTGGCAACAACCACATGTCCGTGCACCATCCAACCGCCCTGAAATACAAGTAAAATGGTGAAACCACTGTCACACTATCACTGTGAGATATATTTTTGTAAACATGTACGAATCAGCCTGTAATCAACCTGTACCAGAAACAAGTGCATAAACCACTCACCAACCTATACCAAACAACCTGCAATCATCTTGTACCATAAACAAGTGCATCAACCATGCACCAACTGTACCTCAATCTGTACCATCAACAAGTGCATCAACCATGCACCAAACTATACCTCAAAATGTAACATCAATGAGTGCATCAACCATGCACCAAATATGTACCAATCATGCATCAAATACACATAAACTATGACTCATCAAGATGTACCAACATCATCAACTATTCACCTCATGTATGTGCCAACTCATCAACTACTTGTCTCAACCATGTGCCCAACATGTACCTCAACCAAAATCCCTCATCAATTTCATCATCCAAATATGATTTGTAACTCTATAATAGACCTGGTGTATATGATCACATACCTGCAAACCTTCCTTAACAAGAGACTAGCATTTTCATCAAATTTTACTTTAGTCTCACATGACTAGTTTTGGATTAGTCAACAACCATAACTTGAAACAATCATAACTATGTACCTGTAATGAATAAAGATCTAAAAATGGTAGAAAATGTTCTTCAATGTCTTTTATGCAATTCCTCCAGACTTCACTACTTGGAACCTCTTAGAAAATGAGTTATAAAAAAATTGGCATACCTTGTTGAATTTTGGCTTATTCTAGAGAGCGAACTTGTAGAGCATGCTACACATAGAATATTTGTTGTATGGATCTGAGAATTGTACAAAGAATACTAAAGAATTTACTCTAACCAATACATTTGGTCTTACTAAATTTTGATATGTTATGAAGAAGTTATGACGTTTTTACATGAAACACTTGTTTTAAACTAGTTTCAAGACTAGCCACAAACCCTATTTTCCACAGCGTGTAACTCCAAAAATACAATGACCCACAAGATGAAATTTGTATCAAAACTACTTGGATATGTTTCCTCAATGGCCTCCCAATTTCAAGGTCAGAATCATTCTATAAAAAAAGTTATTACGAAAATGGTGAGATGACCTGTAAATAACATACCTTAGAAAACATCATCAAAATAATTTATCCTCCCTTGAATTTCAGCCTTCTTTACTTCACCTTCCCTCTGAAATTCAGACTATATATCTTTTGGTTACCTTAGTCACTTGTATATATTCAATATTCTCAAGTGTGATTAAAATTAGAGAGCATTTCCTCTTATTTATACTTTCATGTAGCTTCCTCAAGTGGTTACCTTTTAACCATCTTAACCCACTTTCCTTATTTTAGGGTTAACCAACTTCTAACCACTTGTACAATTAGTAATTTATCCATTAACTTTATTATTTAAATAATTTCTTTTGTATCCACTTTGATTTATAGTACACTCATCACTTCACTTTATTATTTAAATAATTTATTCTTTGTAAACACTTTGACTACTTTGACTTTTGGGGGCTTCTAGATGACTCATGAGGTTTCTCCAACTTCACATGGCCATAACTCCCATAACTCTCTAACCGTGAGGAGTTATGTGACTTTCCACATACCACTGGAAATGACATGAAATGTAATATCCATATAGAATAGTCTTTCCTGAAAATATATTAAAACTCATACCATTATCCATCAAACAAACTTGGGTCCATTACCTAAACCTGGGTTCTCCAACTTCACATGGCCGTAAATCTCTAATAGTGAGGAGTTATGTGATGTTCCACATACCACCAAAAATGGAATGACATGTAATATCCATATATAATAGTCTTACCTTCAAAAATATTAAAACTCATATGGTTATACATCAAACAAACCTGGGTCCATTACCCAAACCTTTGTGCTATCAGAATTTGCTACCAGAATTTCTCCAAGGGTTGACATCAATCTACAATATCACTCTCCAATGGTTGACATCAATGAAAACAAAAAATCCATACCAACTATCCATCAACCTAAGCCAATTGTCTGACAATGAATCCATCTGGTATATTTATACAAGTGATGGGTAAATCCCCTCCTTACTTTAGGGATTCTAGGGTTTTTTTGTTACAACAACTTTACCCATTTATTAATGAACTTGTGAACAACTAGGGGTTTCTTGACCACTCTTTGGGACTTCCAACTTCACAATCCTATATCTCCCTAATCGTGAAGAACTATGTGACATTCCACATATCACCAAAAATGGTACGATGGGTACTATCCATCTATGAGTGTCTTACCTTAATTTACTCAATCCTTTGAGTCCATATTCCTCATTAAACATTGCTACCAGAATATTCTACAGGAATCCTTCAAATGTATCTGACACAATCCATCATTACTCTCGATCATACAAATGATAATAAAATATCCAATGATCTCATCCACATCATTGTCCAAATCACTTGAACTCTCCAAGGGTTGACATCAATCTGTAGGGGTTGAAATCACTATCCATGGTCACTCTCCAAGGGTTGACATCAATGAAAACCAACTATCCATAAATCTAAACCAACTATCCAACACCCAAATCTAGTCCCAGGGAATAAATCCCCATGACTAGATTTTGACACAAAAGGAAAACCTCCCCGAGGTGAAAAAATTTGCCAAAGGGATGTACCCGTAAGGATTGGTGTGCTAACTGAAGAAAATTCAAAACCTATGGATGTACTATTTCCCCAGGACTATATAGGGATAGTCCCAAAACCACTAGGCATACTCTATCCAAAAGGTACACCTACACCTAATGTTGTCGGGCCACTCATCAGATTGGAGGAGGTGGAAGGAGTTCCACTTCCCATGTTGAAACTGAAGCTTGGTCCCCTACTGGAAAGGAATCCAGAAGTGGGAATGGATACATAATGAATTGTAATAGGGATGTTAGGTATACTAAAGGATTTATATGACACCACAAATGACGTCCCCCGGATAGAGAAACCAAACTAAAATTGTATGGATGGTGCAGGTCTAATGGAAATAAGGGGTGGCAATGTGGACATTACTGAGATGCCCTATAAGGAATTTACCCCTGTCCCACTTGGGTATGGTCTTATAGGCTCAACTACACTATATTAAACACTAGAACTGGACATGGTGGGAGGATGAACAAACAAAGAGAAAGGCTCACTGGAAATTTCCTTTACTTCGATAAGTAAAGGGGCATTTGGCTCAGTTAAAGGTGGATTGAAATTTGGTGGAGGACGTTCGTATACCACCTATAATTCAACGAAAATGATCTCTTCAAACCAAATATAAGACCCTTCGAAGTATTTTTCACTTATGTCGTGCTTCTTTAGAGGCAATTTCCCCTATGTAATAGGTTCAAGTCCTCATAATCGATGAGCTGGCGTGATAATTCAGCCACAATGAATAAGCTATGTTACTGAAAAACAAAAATAAACCTATGGATGAACTAGATTTTGAATCAAAGAGCAGACCCCTAATAAAATCTAGGAAAATATCAAGCAAACCGATTGGCTCAGGGGCCTTCTGAAAACCAACCCTATGGGGGGGGGTCAATTCCCCCACAATATTAGCTAGCGAAGGTGTGAGGGGTAGTTATGATTATCTATGTGAAATATCCTTGACTGATGTAAGTACCCTTTATTAATATGGGAACCCTATGAGGGAACTGAGACCATGAACGAATGTCTTCCCCAGGTACCACAACCACGTTCCACCTATAGTCACTTATAAGGATCCCGAGGGAAGGTCACTAAGGATACCACCAAACAATAAATGGTCAGACGAATAGTCGTAAGTCCAACCAAATGTAAGGGCATGGTATCTAAGCCTGAATCTATGAAGATGTTAACCAACATAACCCTCATATGCATAATGATTGAAGTGGTACCACAAACATAAAAAAAAAGCAGAGAGGGGTAATCTCCCTACTTTCCATGATGCGACCTCATGATTTCCTCCTGTGTTAGAGGAGATTCCTAACACACCAGTTGTAAGAATGGATTTAACACTCTTTTAATGACTTCTAGGTTGATTTTTTTGTCCTTTGCGAGTTTACTCTCCAATCCTAATCCAAGGCCCTAAACCTATCTAGTGTTGGTTTGGTATCAAAAGAAAAATTTTAATTAATTTTTGTTTAAGCACTTCTTTTTAGAGGTTTTTTCTTAGGTCCAAAGGTAAGTGATGAAACTTTAATGATGTGATGACTCTTGACCCAACCAAGCAATGCAATAATGATGATGGAATTTTTCTTCTTTTCAATGAAATCTAGCTATGGGATGGAAATATATTTTTCTTTTTCTTTTTCTTTTTCAATTTCAGAAATAAATCATCACACACACCAAACAACCAATCAAGAAAACCAGATATGGAACCAACCAATGCTTCTAATGCACTTGAACACTGATGCTTCAAAAGAAAACCTAGCATGTAAGAAATATTTTTGTCTTTTTGATGTTTTTCCAATTGAAATGTGAAAATTCATGATCTATTCAAGAACACGCAATGCAAATGGAAAGAAACAAATTGGCAAGCAAAGGGTAGTGTGATATTGGTAGTGATTCCCCCTGGAACACTCCAATGTCTACATAGGATCTCAACCCAAAAATCAAAATGAATGGATATTAACAATGTAAAACCCAATTGCAAAAGGAAACTCAACCAAATTAAACTATCAATTACTCAAAAATGCAATTTCAAACCCAAAAGTTCACAAGTGCAATTATGAAAAGAGGTCCTAAAATGCTCCAAAAGAGATGATCACAAAAACAATTTTTTGTTTTATTTTTGTGTCATGCAAAGGATAAAAGAAAACACCTTGAAAAAATAAGTTTTAAAGTTTCTCTTTCCCAATAATAGGGACCCTATGCTTCACAGAAAAAAAATATAGAAATTTTTTTGCAAAAAGCAAACCTTTTTTGCACCCTACAGGCCCTTTTTTGTGAACCCTACAAGGGTCCTCATGGGTTTCTTCATTGGCTGAGTGAGGATCCTCACCTATTATTCCTCTGGTGACCTAATGATGATCATTAGTGGGAATTGAATTGTTCTCACATTCCTTGTGGGACAAAATCTTTCCAACATGCGAACTATTCTCACATGGATTGTGGAACACATGCATGTAAAACTGGGAGGGGGCTTCGCAGGAAAACAATAGTTCAACATGCGAAGCCTGTAATAATATTTATTTTTTGAAATAAAAGGTTTTCCCTAGATATTCATATATGGATGAGATCTCTCATATCTACTAGATCTAAGATCTGAATGTCTAAATGGAAGGAAACAAGATGCAACTCACAAAATAGAGGAAGAGAAAGGAAAAGAGATTCAAATAGAATGGAGTTCTCCCCAGTGGAGCCACCAACATGTTATGGGACAAATTCTCATAGGTATCTCACTGAATAAATCATTAATATCTCCCTATGATCATCCTATTTATCCTATACAGGAGGGGGTAGACTTCCTATGGATTCCCTAGAAACAAACAATAGGATCACATACAAAGAGTTGATTGAATGGATTACATTTTCCTGAAGATTTTCCTTAGTGTATCCTGGTTGTTGTAGTCCTGAAGTTCCATCTCTAGCCTCTACAAACTACTTCTTGCACACCAAAGATAATACAAAACCATTGTACTTACTTCCGAATGTTATAATCCTAGAGGTACCTTGGATCTAACCTAATCTATAATATACAAGATCATATCTGAACATGTATACACCAATGAAAAACATTCAAAGGGAAAACCAAATGATTTGTTGATTAAAAATAAGAACTTATATCAAGATAGCATACCTGAAGTGTTGATGTAGGCTCCTTCAATCTCCTCGCTCCTTTCTTCTCCTTACAACTCCTTGGTCATTCCAGGCTCCAATGACTTCTGGCTAAATAATTATATAGTTTAGAAGCATAATCTTCTTATTGAAATCGTCCTCTTATTTTCTAAGGCTTGAATTTGTTATATATCTCCTAGAGGAGGTGTACGAGAGGATTCTATATCTTCTAGAGGACACTAGAAACTCGAATGATGTGAGTTCCTAGGCTATTACTACTAATATCCAACTCATCTCTCACCCCTTGCCTTGTAACTCCTCTTTTCTAGAATTTTAACAATGCCTCGCTTGTTGAGCCACTATTGTCGAGTGCGGCCTCACTTGTTTCATTCTAGGTTCCATGTGAGACCCTCCAAAAATGCTATGGAAAGAGACAAACCTTAGGAAAATGCTGCATTAAGTATTCTATCCACTAATGGCTTCCTGTATGACTTGTAGGGTGGAGATTAAGGCTATCACACCTTGTAGACATACAATGAGGTTTGAAACAATCCCATGTAGCCTTATAGAATTCGCATAGAATATCATCAAGCCCCAATATATATTTGTCATCATCCATTTCCATCAAATTAGATGTAATTTCATCCAAATTCTATCCTAATTACATATCCTCTCATGCTTAATTTATAGGTTACATGGTATAACATTGAGGCACGCAGGCATGGACATCCTATGCTCTTCACTCATACTTTCTTATCTCTGCCCCCTTATTCACTCTCTCTCTCACTCTCTTTAACCCCCCTTATCTATATCCATCTCTCTCCCTCTCACACTTTAACATTATCTCTCTCTACCCCCTCTCTATGTATTCCTCTCTCTCCCTCTCATACTTCCAAACATTCTAGTCTCTCTCCCTTTCTAGCCTTCTCTCCCTTTCTCCGTCTCCTCTCCTATATCACTCTTGCTTGATCTATCCCCTTATTTCCCACTCCCTCTCTTTCTCCCCCCTCTACTTCTCTCTCCCTCCCTCTCTCTATACCCCCC
>JASDQU010306069.1:80223-94056 GCA_032191745.1 Picea mariana | reverse complement strand
AAAACCTACTATAACAAACCCTTCCTCACTTCTCATGACCAAAGGTACTTGTTCTAATCTCATTTGCACTCAGAATTTTCAAGTAAAATATCAACTATCCATAATCATCCTCAACTATGGTAGTGAAAAAAACTCATATCCTAAGACTTTGTAACATGTCTTCATCTACCTACCACAACTCACCCTTTTCCTTATCATCTAGGATAGGTACAATAGTCCTCACATTCTAGTTAATAAATGTTCTATCATAACCCTTTCCATCAGGCCTTTCCAATATGTCATCAAATGCGATGTCTCCTCCCTCAATTGTGTGGACTTACTTATGGGTATCCCCTATCAACAACAMCCCAATACATTATATGATGTTAGCCACAACATTTAAAAACTCTTTAAAGAAGGAAAATATTATAAACTTACCTCTACCACAAAACTGTGTCCTTGTAATCCTATAGTCCAACCAACTAGTCTGCATAAATTGCTCTCGTTTTGTTATACCTTGCACCACACCGTTTCCCATAGTCATGTCCTCCATGTTCCTCGACCTCCAAAATACCAACCCTCCTCCAAGATATTGTTACCCAATCATACCCTAATCTTTTCATGGCATTTCACAATCCCCTCATCCTCCATTAACAATCACACAACCGTAATTTGAATCCTTGAATAATAGTTTTTATGGCATACATGAACTATATGATTTTGGCATACATGTCATTCATATATTTAGGCCATAATGCATGTTTGAATATTTTAAAAGAGAATATTTGGTTTATGATGACTGCAACATAGTATATTTAGGCATCAAATTTATGATATATGTGCATAATCTTGGAAGGTTGAAGTACTCTCATCCACCACTCCTTTATTGTATACATAGGCATGCTCATAGAGTAAGCTACAACCTTTTATAAAATTCGTTAAGTGAAAAATACCACAAATTCCTCGCTCTTCATATGTACTTTCCCAACATTTGCAAACACCAATTTATCCATGGAAAACTATGTTGGCATCTAATTTATCCTAATCAATTTTGTGGTTCTTTGGGCCTGAAGTCATGGTATGGATTATTGTGAAAACATATTTTTGATGATAAAATTTATTGAGATGAAGTATTTTATGTCTATGATTAATGAATGAATGAATGAATGTTATATGTTAATGAATGATTCATATATGTTTCTTTATGCACAAAACCACATATTTTTCTTTATGAATTTGTTTCCTTGTTAGTGTCTATGCATGAATCTTATTGTGTTGCTTTCAACTATTTCCTAGTAGATAGATTGGGCACTGGGGAATTGAGAGTGATGTGAGGGGGCGAGTGGCCATAAGAGATTCCACCTTCATGTGGTTGGCCATGTTTAGTAGAGAATAAATTACGATTTGGATAATCTTGGAGCAAACCTGCCTCGATCCAACAAAGAAACAAAAAAGTCAATGTTGACTTCATTACTACTCTATCAAATCTAGAGAGGTTTGCTCCAAGATTAGACTACTCCAATAAATTATTCTCGAAACCAAGAGGTTATCATTCAAGTATTCATGAACTCAAGTAATTTTTATGGTTATTTAGTCATAAAAATGTTTATTAATTTATTTTATTATTTTCTGATTCTTTAACTATTGGTTAAATTATTAGAACAATTGCTAGAGGAGATCTATTGGAGCAATGTTAAACGAATATCATACRAGGAAAATCATCGAATATCCAAATTTTTGAGTTGTTATTTCATTTATAATTCCAATTGTTTTATGCAAATTATTCCATGAGGGCTTCAAGTCAAGGCAATGAATATCCCAAGCATAAAGTTGGAGAGATTAKCTCTATAAGCATTGGTTCCAATAAAAACCCTAAGTTTATAGAAACATAATACATTATTTGGAAATAATTTTGTTCACCATGGCTCCTTGTTAATGCACTACTATATCCCAAAACACCTCTACAATAGATCTCCTTCAGATCCTTAGTTATATGCTATACAGTAAAATTAAAACCTATCCATTTCATCTTGATCCCAACATCTCACTTCCATAATACAATGGTCATATGAATAATGGCCATTCAAATTCTTGGACCCAAAGTTTCCATGCATATTTATAGTCTTTTCCTACCATGATAGAATAGAAGATCTTGTGTCTCACTAGGATTCATCTTACATGCATACCATGGTAGAACTTTTGGCCAACCCTCTAATCAACATATTACAACATGGAAATATACTCTAGACAATACTACTCTAGACAGGGATTTCATTCTTTCCCTAGAAGTGGAACACAAAGAATATTATCATTGTAATTCCCCTTATTATAACCACCTACTCCTCCAAAACCATTCGCTACTAATCAATGTTGCAACCATCACCAACTCTCTTCCCATTCCTATGCAAACTATGAAGGACTTAGAAAAAATCCCTTACTACTACCCAACACTCCCAACATGTCAACTCTCCTTAACATGTATTATCTTCCAACCGATGGGTTTTTTTGTCTCATCCCATCCTTTTACCCCCTCCTTACACTACCCCCTCCATCTATGTTCCACCTCATTATCATCCCTCACAACATCCCACCCCCCATGCTAAGTAGAAACCCATGCCTCAATCTATCACCTTCTCCCCTCCAAATTTTGACTCCCCCATTCCCAAGATCCAATCACCTCATGCCTCCACTCCACCTCATCACCCTATTTCCAAGGAAATATGTATTCACCTTATTATAGTGAATATTAAATGAAAATATTCACTATGTTAATAAAATCAATAGGGAGTAAGAGATTCAAACAATGAGATACCTTCTCAAAAGAGCATGGATGCTGACATTTTCAATATCAAAGCCAATAATGAAGCAATAATGTTGAATAAAGGCCCCATCTACAAAAATAGGTTGGAACAGGGCTTATATGACTATTATTCAATATGATATTGAACAACCATGAAAGTGGAAACATCTCTCATATTATATCCCTAGTTATCCATTGGAAATTATCCTCAATACTATTGAAAATATGCCTACTATGGAACTCTTTAAAGTATGTTCTTACACTAATCTTCAAAAATATTTTCTACATGATACAAACAACTCTCGACTAGTTTATTTATTGTTGGAAAGAATGACAATGTGCATTTTTATGGGTAACATTGACCTTGAGTATCAAAATAGCATGGAGCATGCCATAGTGCTATTGATGCATCATCATTTCATATTGTATTTTCCTACCACAAAATTGAGGACTTTATATTAGTTATTGCCAAAGCATATATTGTGCTACATTAGATAAATTTGAATTTAGTTGTAAGAATATAACTATTGTGATAAGGAACATGCTAAGAACTCCATATCCTTTCAAACACAAGGATTTGGTTCCTACCAATTATATCCATGATGATATTTTTAGTGTAGATGAGGAGGTTAATTCCTTTGCATAGTTCATGTCAAATCTAAAACACATGAAAATGCATTTTTCAAAATTGTTTCCAAAGGGATTGAGGGTGTTAGTGAATGAATGTCTTAACTTGGAACAACTTGATTGGTCAACTTCTCATTTTAAGAGATATGGACATTGGGATATTTATGATGAACATTTTTAGACCAATGTATTTTAGATATAGACACTTGGAAGCAAACAAGGTGTTCTTTTGGATACTAATTCCATGCATTATATTTAATGTAGAATTCAATGTCATTGTGAATTCTAAAAATGACTCCTATCTACCTCCATAAACTAACTCATCATACATCTATCTTAGGGATACAAGTTGGTGTTATTGATAATATATTATATTTGAAGATCAACTACAATAAATGTTGTTTATGTTTGATAAGGTGTTTAGTGCTTTAATATGAAATATTTGATTGGCATGCATCATTGATATTGTATATATCTTGATCATGATGTATTGTATCCACATAGTGGCCACATTATCACTAGTCTTCTGTGCATGTATTTATGAAGTAGTAGAAACATAAACTATTGTATTCTCCCTTGTTATTGAACATAAATAATGGTCATTGACTCATACGTAATTATGTTCTGATTGCTTTCAACAAATTTACATTTGTTTAATACATACATTAGTTATATGCTAACACCTGAAACAACTATATGATGATGATGCCAACATTAATATACATTTTCATTATTATATGATTATTAGTAAAGTTTGGTGTTGATGCTCGACATTGTAAGAAGTTATATCAATTGTGGATAAAGGTAAGCATATATTGTTCTAGTAACTATATTATTAGTCAATGGTTAGTGGTTAACATTCTATGTGAAGGTATCAATTCGTAGCGATGTCTCAATATCAAGATAAATTAAAGTTTTTTTTTCATTTTTTTCAATATTGCATGATATCATGTATAATTACATGCATGGGGATACATTATAAATTCTGGTAGGGGAATTAACTATAAACTAATCAGAGTAAGAGGAACAAGGGTAAAAAGGTTATTAAATATAATAGGTTTTTAAAACATTTTTTAACTTTTTGTTGGATGTTTATTATTCACAGTGCTTATGTATCTATCGTATCATGTCCAAAGCTAACACTTATACCAAGAGACATTTTAAATTAGGTAGGACAATTGATAGCATTCTTTGCAACAAAGGTTTAAAAACTTTGTCCTTAAAAAAAAATCGGATGTCGGATATTCGATGCAAATATTTGTTGTATATCCTACGCACTATCTGACAGACATCCATCGGATGTAAATCACCTCTCTATAGGTTATTTGATGTGTGGTTACATCGAATGTTCGATGCTTATGTGTTGGAAATAATGATTGATTTCAACAAGATTTTGGTCCTTACAACGGTCATTATACTGACACCACGGTGTCGGATATTCAACGAGCATATGTCCATCAGATATCCGACCACAATACACTGATGAAATTGGTAACCACATTGCATCAGTTGAACGACAAAATTACATCGACAAACTGATGTACCTTCGTCGGATTTCAGTTCACAAGAAGTAGTGATTCTTTGATGCTCCATCCATAGGTGGTCACGTGTCAAAGTGCCAAGTCAACAAAGTGTATGAAGAAGAGCTGAAGCAAGTGATGACATTAGCATGGCATTTACACATCAACATAAGTAGCCACATCAACATCATGTCAATACCATGATAGATCCACGTGGAAGTCGTCTAAGAAGCCATGTCATATTGGAGTGAGATATACCAACGACCACAATAGGGACACATGGTGAAAAATTATTGGTCAAAGTAAAGGTATCAAAGAATATTCTCTCTTAGAGATGCTCCTATCGTAGTGAAATAGTTCAACCTTTTATTTACACTCTGAAGAAAAATCATCGAAGAATATTCCATCATGTCTTGATTTATGTGCCGATAGATATGTCCATTCATTTCGATCAATGACTAGGATATATTCAGAGTGAAATATATCAATGGATCTGAAAAGGAAATGTGGAATTTTTCAAAGACACGTGATGAGTTTACATCAACGATTGTGAAGCATACATGTGGTAGATACATACAAGAACCTACCACAATGGAAATGAAGACTAAAAAGTGTGATCATTGATCTTGAATGATCGATGGTGGAGCTTGTTCGGTCATTTGGAGTTTGAAAATGTCATGTAGTATAGTCCATCGAAGAGAACATGGTTAGAGATAAGTCGATGAGAAGAATTCGACAAGAAGAACTCCAAGAACCAATGAAAAACATTGATCAATTATCCAATGATTGAGATAGTGCTCAGTGTTTCAGAATCACTGTGGTCCCGATGACATGATCACAAATAAATGATGGAGATTGAATGAAGATATAAATATGAGGGTTATTGAGTGATAAGGCCCCAAGGGTCTGATAGGCCTAGTGGTCCCAAAAAATATGATTACAGATCGATGGTGTCAATTAAATGGAAACCTTGATTGGATGGTGGATGAGTGTTGAGGTCTCGGGGATCTGATAGGCACCCCGATTGTCTCGATAAATATGATTGCAGATCAAAAAACCAGATCAAATGAAGAAATGATCGAATGGAAGTTGAGTGTTGAGGACCAGTGAACCATATCACATACAATAGAAGGAACATAGACTGGATTTCATGGAGGGTTCTACCTCCCAACATGATGAAGAATGAGATAAATCCAAGCTGACCTCATGAAATCAATTTTGGGTATGTGAAAAAATCCAAGAGAACATGGAGTCTATAAAAAAAATGTTGAAATCATTTGTGTTTGTAGTGGAGGCACGAAGAGAAGAAAGTGCTTGAAATCAGAGCAGAGTTCATACCTCATGAACCATGTGGAGAAGAAATGAAGATTGGAAATCTTTAGAGTTATTTGTTGTGGCTTAAGTTCGATTTCAGGAAGATTTTTTTTTTAAAGGATTTAAGACCTCTAAAGTGTATTGTAGAGGATTGGTATCCTCATCTATTTGCAGGTTGGTTCTTGGGACTATTGAGTTGGTGCTCAAGAGAATTGGTGTCCTCATTTGTTTGTAGGTTGGTTCCTACAAAGGATTGGTGTCCTCGTCCATTTGCAGGTTGGTGCCTACAGAGGATTGGTGTCCTCTTTATTTTGCAAGTTGGTGCTCATAAGAGGATTGTATTCCTTATTGAAAATTATTCATACATGATTTATATTCATTTATAAATGATTTCAAAGTCTTCATAATATAGATTTCCATTTTTATGTTTGTAAATGTAATGAATATTGTTTGTGATTGCGATGAGCACATTTATAGTATAATTAATTACAAATGTAAGTCCTAACTATGTTCATATTAGAATAAAAGGATTAAAAATCATATAGTATTGATTCATCCCCCCTCTCAGTACTATTAAACATTTCAACAATGAATACCTCCTTTAGATATAAAACCTGGAGTTGAATGCAAATCCAAGTGAACACCTCATTGTACTATCGTAATATCTACCTAGTTCTTGAGGGATGATACCATCTAGACAATATATTTGTAAGGTGGCTTGGATGTTAAAAATGTTATTGGAGGGTGTTAAATAAAACCTCCCAATAAGTCCACACAATATGAATAAATATTAAATAACTCATGCACATAGTCGGAGGGATGGAAAGACATATTTACATGAGTACACCCAATACACTCAAGTCAAAATAGAGAGATTGAAAAGAGGATAACCTCCTTAAGTGATATATGCTGAGTTGAAAGTTGTTCACGAGGTGGGTGCATCCTCCTTAGGAAGGAAACCTAGGCTACCTCTCTTGAAGAGTGTGATGGGAGTTACCTTGTCCAGGAGTGCACTCTAAGGGAACACTATTCTCATAATATCTATGTCATTTTGATAGTGAAAAAAGTGTGAATCTCTAAGATGATAACATTGATTTATATTGATGGTGATAGAAGGGCCATTTATTAAACTATTTTGTTTACACAATATAAAATAGGAAGTTAGTACAAATAGAAACATACAACTAAGAAAATAATCAAATTTAGTACAAGAAACTTTAAAATTGGAACTCACATTTTTCCTGCCATCCGTGTTAGCACCAGAAGTCACCTCTAGATTGCTGCAGAGGTAATCCTGATACCCATCAGTGTTTTTTGGTTGTTGTTTTAAATGGTTGGAGGTCAATGGATAAAAATCAGCACTAGAATGATGTTATAACATAGAACCAGACAAGAAATGCATAGGGAAGTGAGGGCCACATTAACTTCAGCCGATGAGTTGAGTTTTAAAGCGAGCAAAGGGAAGACTTGGTGAGAAGACAAACAAAACTGCTATGGAAATCCATATTTCCAGTAGCTTCGAGGGGAAAAACTCAGGCTCGATGATGTTCTCGAAACCAAATTTCAAACACTGAAATGTGTCTACAAAGAACATAGTTACAAATGTAGTATGATCAAAACTCCATCATCCTACAACTACAACAACTCGACTGGATGCTCAAATTCTAAGCCATTCAGTGCGAGAGGGAAAAAGATAACAAGGGGAGCTAATTAAAATTGGTCACTATGCTAGTGTAATCAAACCTACATTTCAGCAGCATAACAACCCTCGACTGGATCCTCCAATTCTGAGTGTCTTAACACAGTGTTTACAGAGAGATGGAAAGAAGTTGACTTCTATTAACTGAAAGTCTCAAATCGATTACATAACCAGGCACAACTCTGGTGTTAAAGATATTACAAAATGGTATCTCTTCTCAACCAAAGACACTTACAAAATATAAAACTTGAGTATATATACTCAGAACTTCTAACAACCCCCAGGGACATGAATGAACCACTGCATTCAAAGCTTTGCGTCTCCTCCTTCTGTTTTCAGACTGTGCTTGTCTTCCTCTGTTAGATGCGAAATTAAAATAGTATGGGATTTGCAGGAAAACCCATTTACAGAGGAGTTCTGGGTTGTCAGCTAGCTGCCACGGCCATCCTTTCATGATTTCCATTTATGTGATGAAACGAGGTTTCAACCACCATCCCCAACTTTCATTAACTATCTTCAATGGGATTGGGATGAGCCCTGACATCCATGAATTCTCTAGGCAGTTCCCATGACTTTGCCAAATTAATCTCAATGTTTCGAGCCCTACTGCTCTCCTTCTGCAATCAACACAGGCACTTTCGGCTCTTGGCAAAACTCTTATCCATCATTCCACACAACCTCGGGCCATGAACATGCGCTTATCCCCTATAAAATTTTGGGGCTTTACATTTTGGGAGTCTGCACTCCCCTTGATTTCAAAAATCCCGATGCCCAAAATCACGAAAACGGCCCGTCTGGATTGACGGTCGGATTTTTGTTGAACTTGACGGCTAGGATCATTTGCTTGAACAATCTCAGCCGCTCGTTGCTCGACAGGAACCTTCCCTTTCTTTATGTCTCTCCTCCCATATGACCATGGGCTGTGAACCTATACTTAACCAAATAATCATTTCGGGACTTCGCATATTGGAAGTTCTCTCTCCCCTTGATTCACATCATCGTGATGCCTGAAATCACAAAATGGTCATATCCAGATCGATGGTTGGATTTGCTCTAAAATTGATGCCCAATATTGCTTCTCCAAAGACCCCACGTCACCAACTCTACGCGATAGGTGCTAATCTTCTTCTTAGACCCACACACCATAGGGCCACGGGCTAAAACTTTGAGCACTTCATGATTTCACGTGTCGGGAGTTTGCGTTGTCCTCCATGTTCAAACCACCGATATGAGAAATCATGATTTCGCATTATCTACTGCCACGTGCCCCTTTGATTTAGACGACCAAGATCAAATTTTCATTGTGGGACCACATACCATCAACACTCTTGGGAAGACTTTTCTTTGTCCCGGATCCCGCGCCACGCATCCCCTAGAATGGGTGGCCTTGATTATTTCATGATTTCACATGTCACGAGTTTTCAGGACTCACCCTCCTACTTTCCCGACTCACGAAATCGCGAAAATATGACCCAACGGTCCAGATCTCTCCCTTGATCAATGGCTGCAATCTTTTTGCAATTTCACATTTCGCAAGATCTGATGATTTTTCTCCTTGATTTCTCCTATCCATGAAATCATGAAAATCTTAATTGTGTGCCACGTGTCTTGCTAAGAAGGATGACTCAGATCATTTTGTGATTTTTCATTTCACGAGTCCTCATAACTCTGCCCTTTGACCTTTTTGACTCGCGAAATCACGACTCTGCCTGACGTTATTCCTCGTGTAACTCCATGATCGGGATTGCTCAATGGTCATCGATCTGGTCTGCTTAATGGATCTCTGTCGTTGAACACTGAAACCATACGCCTGCTTGTATTTTAAGCCTGAAATGAGATTTCGTGCGTGCTGCGCTTGGACGCTTCTTGCACAGGACATGGACCTGGATACCCTTTTTCCCTTGACAAGTATTGGTGATAACATTTGGCTCCACGGGGGATGGCACGCTCCCTGTGAGATGCCAAGAACAAGTAGTTCTAGTCGCCTTAAGCATTGGGCTATGGGTTCGAGCCCCAAAACATCCTTCTGAAAAATACATGCCGATAAGTAAAACAAAACAAAACACACATGCTCCAAGGAGATTATTTATGCACAGTCCTAAACTAGTTGATTTTAATATATGGTGCTAGGTGAAAGAAAATTTCCACCATAGCCAATCAAGTAACTTCCCAAGTGGAAGCTCCTTTACTATGTCGGTGATCACTAGCAGCTGATGCAACCGCGACAACAGAATGGTTACATCCTTTAGCTTTCCTCCTAACGCTGAGGTTAGGATAAAGATGGGAAGCTTCAAAACATGAAGGAAGTACAAATCCATGTACCCCTTCACAGGCTCGTAGGCCAAATGGAAAACTCCCGAAAATTTGTAACAGGCGGCCATCCTTTCTACGCAGCTGCTCACACATGGTTGAATCTATCTGGTAGGCATAGGAGGGTGAACAATCGATACAGGTTGACTGATCTCAGGAGATGGCTTCTCATTAATAGGTTCTGAACAGGAGATACACTGCTCCTTCGGTTGCTCCTCTGGTTCTTTTGGTTCTTCTTCTATGCCCTCCCAAGGGTCAGATTCATAATCATCATAAACAGGACCTATGGGAAAACTCTACTCTTCATCTTGTTGCTTAGTGTCTTTGAAAGGTCCAAGAGGGATGATTTAATCAAGATAATCTTGCTTAATGAACATAGGATAAGACCCAACAACTTATTTCTGGAAATCCTGCACATCGAGCTTAGAACTTGATTTGTAACTGGCATATACAGGTTGGTCGCTTCTCTGGTCAGTGAACTGTGATGTGGGTCTCTGCTTCTCTTCATCTGAATAATCCTCAAAGCTAGGGACAACAGGCAAAAGTGGAACGATCTCTCGACCCTTCTTTTCAGTCCAAAATGTAAGCACATCATGGGAAATATCGTGAAGAAAAAGATAAGAATCCTCCTCCACAATGGCTTGTTCCTTTAAAACCGACACAATAGGTTTATGAGGGGTAGAAACTAATGTCTCTACCACCATGGAATATTTAATACTACCCTCATCAGTAGGGTTTCTAAGGACAACAGCTTCAAGAACTGGAAAATCCTCTTTATTTTCTTCAAAAAGGCAGTAGTCATGATCTTCCTTCAACTCTTCTATCTCCGCAGAGAGATATTCTACCATCTCTTTCAACTCTCCCATAGAATCCTCCTCTTCATGGTCCTCATCCTCATAGATTTCATAAGACACAACCACATCTTGATCATGGCCTTCATATTCCTCACAACAATTATGACAGATTAACTCAGAGGAATAATGCCTTTGACAGTGCCTACTGAAGGCTACATGAAACTCTCTCAGGGAGGAGATCCTAGCAGGGGGTAAAGAATGATACCATTCACGAGCATCACCTGCTAATGAGAACACGGACATTTTTAATAATACATCCTCATGATGTATATCCCATTGATGCATGAGTTCATGAAACTCATGAAGATGTTGAGCAGGGTTGTCCTCTAGATGCCCTCTAAATATGGGCAAATAATCACCCCATTCATCCACAGTAGGGAAAATATTAGGAAAACTAGGAACAACAGAAAAATTAAAAGGAGAAAATCTCTGAGTCAGGATTTTGTCCATTTCGAACCAGTGGAGTCACCAAATGATCCCTCAACCATGGAGTCACTAGGTGAATGATATGCAGAATGAGTGTGTCTAGCCTTCATTCACCATCAAAGGCTAGATCTGATCATTGTGTTCTCCCAAGGGCTACCAGGTGTAGCCAGAAGCAGTAACATTGAAACATCAAAACCGAGACAGTAGAATCTCCTCAGTGGAGTCACTAGGTGCATAGTTTAAATATTTGAAGTACTAAGTTTTGATGCACCTTCAGAACTAGTAAATGTTGTCATTCTACCCAGGGAAAATATTCAATTTCATCAGTGGCAATGGCACCAACAATGTTAGCACCAGAAGTCACCTCTGGATTGCTAGGAGGTAAGCCTGATAGCCATCATTGTTTGTTGGTTGTTGGTTTAAATGGTTGGAGGTCAATGGACAAAACTCAGCACTAGAATGATGTTACAACACAGAACAGGACAAGAAATTCCCAGGGAAGTGAGGGCCACATTAACTTCAACCAACGAGTTGAGTTTTAAAGCAAGCAGAGGGAAGACTTGGTGAGAAGACAAATGAAACTGCTATGGGCATCTGATTTTCTAGTAGCTCCGAGGGGGAAAACTTAGGCTGGATGATGTTCTCAAAACCAAATTTTAGACACTGAAATGTGTCTAGAAAGTACACATTTACAACTGCAGTATGATCAAACCTCCATCATCCTGCAACTGCAACAACTTGACTGGATCCTCCAATTCCGAGTCATTCAGTGTGAGAGGGAAAAATATAACAAGAGGAGCTGATTAAAACTAGTCACTATGCTAGTGTAATCAAACCCACATTTCAGCAGCATAACAACCCTCAATTGGATCCTCTAATTCCGAGTGTCTTAACACAGTGTTTACAGAGAGATGGAAATAAGCTCACTTCTATTAACTGAAATTCTCAAATCAATTTCATAACCAGAAATAGCTCTGCTGTTAAAACATATTACAAAATGGGAGCTCTGCTCAACCAAAGACAATTACAAAATATAAAAACTGAGTATATATACTCAAAACTGCTAACGGACCCCAGGGACATGAACGAACCACTGCATTCAAAGCTTTGCATCTCCTCCTTCTGTTGTCAGATTGCGCTTGTCTTCCTCTGTCAGATGCAAAATTAAAACAATATGGGCGTTGCAGGAAAACCCATTTACAGAGGAATTCTAGGCTGTCAACTAGCCACCACGGTCATCCTTTCATGATTTCCATTTATGTGATGAAATGAGGTTTCAACCACCATCCCCCACTTTCATTAACTATCTTCATTAGGATCGGGATGAGCCCTAACATCCATGAATTCTCTACGTGGTGCCCATGACTTTGCCAAATTAATCTCGACACCTCAAGGCCTGCTGCTCTCCTTCTGCAATCAATACATACAATTTCATCCCTTGGCACATCTCTTATCCATCATTCCACATGACCTCAGTCCATGAAGTTGTGCTTATCCCTTATAAAATTTCATGGCTTCACATTTCGGGAGTCTGCACTCCCCTTGATTTCAAAATCTCGATGCTCGAAATCGTGAAAATGACCCATCTGGATCGACGGTCGGATTTTCATTGAACTTGATGGCCAGGATCATTTTCTCAAACAATCTCAGTCGCTCATTGCTTGATAGGAGCCTTCCCTTTATTTATGTCTATGCTCCCATATGACCATAGGTTGTGACCCTATACTTAACCAAATAGTCATTTCGAGACTTTGCATATCGGGAGTTCTCACTCCCCTTGATTTACAACATCGCAATGCCCAAAATCGCAAAATGTTCTTATCTAGATCGATGGTCAGATCTTCTCTAAAATTGATGGCTAAGATTTCTTCCCAGAAGACCCCACGTCACCAACTCTATGCAACAGGTGATAATCTTTGTCTCGGACCCACACACCATAGGGCCACGGGCTATGACCATGGGCCCAAACTTTGAGCGCTTCATGATTTCACGTGTCGGGAGTTTTCACTGTGCTCCATGCTCGAACCTCCGATATGTGAAATCACAATTTCTCATTATCTATGTTAGGCGAAATCTATGTCGTTATAATAACGTTGTAGTACTTGCCCAACCATTTAATTGTCAACCCGGGGTACGTATACTGACGAAGCACACGCACTGTATATGCAGGACTGAAGTAGAACTAATCTAATCTAATCTATGTTTCTGAAATCAAACTGATCTAAGAAAGCATTGAAACACTAACTAGGAAAGCATGAAATTTCCTAAGGGAAATACAACATGTGAAGAGTTAACACAATGAGC
>JASDQU010306069.1:55505-80123 GCA_032191745.1 Picea mariana | reverse complement strand
ATATTTAATCATAAATTCACTTTTAATACTAAAATGAATAAAGTGGAAAATAATAATGTGAAACCCAAATGTATTTATGAAAATGATATGATGAAGGTTTAATTGGGCGATGAAATGTAAGGAATAGTGAAGGGAAAGGTGGATGAAAATACGACATTTCTGAGTCCCAACAATCTACTGCCACGTGCCCCTTTGTTTTAGACGGCCCAGATCAAATTTTCATTGTGGGACCACATACCATTGACACTCCTGGGAGGACTTTTCTTTGGCCCGGATCTTGCGCCACGCGTCCCCTGGAATGGATGGCCCTGATTATTTCATGATTTCTCATGTAACTAGTTTTTAGGACTTTCCCTCCTACTTTCCTGACTCACGAAATCGCGATACAATGAACCAACGGTCCAGATCTCTCCCTTGATCAACAACTGGGATCTTTTCGCAAGATCTAATGATTTTTCTCCTTGACTGCTCTGATCCACGAAATCATGAAATTCTTAATCATGTGCCATGCGTCCTGTCGAGAAGGACGACTTCGATCATTTTGTGATTTCTCTTTTCATGAATCCTTGTAACGCTTCCCTTTGACCTTTCTGACTCACAAAATCGCGACTCTGCTTGACGTTATTCCTCGTGTAACTCCATGATTGAGATTGCCCAATGATCGTCGAGCTAGTTTGCTTAATGGATCTCTGTCGTTGAACACTGAAACCACCCACCTTCTTGTATTTTAAGCCCAAAATGAGCTTTCCTACGTGTTGTGCTTGGATGCTTCTTGCACAGGCCATGAACCTGGATACCCTTTTTCCCGTGACAAGTATTGGTGATAACAATCCGATTTATCAATATTGTTGTCAATGTTCATCGAATCAATCATTAACGCAATCAAGTATTCTACATCGCCAATTCCTTGGAATAGGCCTTTATGCACATTAAACATCGGAAAACATCAATGCTAAGGGAGAACATACAATTCCACATTAAATTACATTCAATAATCTTTAAAAACAATATCATTAAATGGATAATAGGAATTTCTTAATGAGCTCCTCTTGGTTTCAAGAATAATTTGTTCTCTAATAAATAGGGCCAACCATGTGAAGGTGGAAGATCATTTGGCCCCTTCCCCCCTCCCTCACATCACTCTCAATTCCCCATACCCAATCATGCATATTAATTTAAACAAAAAATGTAAAACTAATAATTTATATTGATAAATTTTGTCCTCAAAATAATTACAAATAATTCATTTTTGGTTTCTTCCTTTTAATAAAATTCTTTAGTACATCATCACTACTAACATCATATTCAACCCCTTCATTTGTTAGACCTCTTCTGATTGTGTTGCATGACTATGCGTCATCTCTACCATTGCACTACTTCTAGTAATACAACGTACTATTGGACACCACTGCACTACAAGGGCATCCACTAGAACAACATAAAGAATTAAAATTGCATGGTTAGTCATTATTATTCATATTAGTCTTTCATTAATACAAATATCATGACTCTATTTTTTACCTGGAGAAGTAGGAGACACCATTGGTTGGGTTTTCATTGGTTCCTCTCTTCTGTGAGCACCGACCTCATCTACATGCTCTGTCATTCAAACAAGAAACATTATAAGTACACCATTTGAAACTAAATATTACTAATCATAAATATATACAATTGATTTTAAATACACATATTGTGATGGGTCTGCAGACCTCTATAATCATGGGGTTCCTGTCCAGTACCACTGTTGAATGAACTGGGGTTGCTTGCATGTTTAAAAAAAATATACACATTAATTGATGTGATAAATCAACCGTCTATATATGTACTTACAAGTAATGAACAATTATAGTCTTTTCAATTTACTTACCATGTTTCTTGAAGGGTTAGTCGATTGTGTTTTTCCCAAGATTTTTTGATGTTCAACCACTGCTTGAAAGTCAAACTTGAATTCAATATTCATGTCTTCTTCGGTGGCTAGACTGTTGAACGTATCCCCCTTCATCGCATAATATGATGAATTTTTCTTATTGGATGCAATTTAAAAAAATTGTATGATGATATGAATAATATGGTAAAATTATTCGGTACTTAAAATTTGAGATTTTAATCTTAGGAAAGCACCTTGGCCAAGTTTTTGTTTCCCGCATTTATCAAGTCTTTCCTTGGTGTCTTTTGACATTTTCAAGAGCCTATGAAAATTTCCAAATATGTACTTAGACAATGCAATTTTTTCTATAGATCAACTAAAGAAAGTTCGACGTATTCAATTCAAAAAATCATTTGCCTTCCAGGGTCAGGTGGTGTCTTTCCTTCATGTCTCAATGCAATCTCATTTGCATCCTCCAGTATATTCTTTCATTCCCTCTTGGGAATGGTGATAGGATGATCATTCTTAGGTATTTCTACCAATTGAGTCTTATATTGATCTCTAACATATTTCAAATATGTACCTGCCCTCAAGGTGATATTTTGTTTGTTGAACGAATCACTAAACATGCGGACCAAATGGTTAATAAGTTCGTCTTTCAATTCCTTTTTCTGGGAATTCCACTATGTGTGAATGGTAGGCCCATAAATATATAAGGCTTTGTCATTCAAGGTCCTGTAAAAAATGTCGGTTTTTGAAAAAATATATGATAATTAGTTTAAAATAATTTGAAAGATGCAGGTTTAAATATTTAAATAATAGGAATTAACTAAGATATTAATAACTACCTAGGAATTTTGGCATCTTCAAGGGAACCAAGTTTTCTTCCATCAAAATATTTACCAATATTGTTCCCGTGGTTTGGAAACATGTTGTTCCAGGGTAGCAATGTGTAGACTCTTTTTCATTAGATTCTCCATCTACTAAACCATCATGTGTGCCATGGTCTGGCATGAACGGTGGGGGTGTCTCATGGGCCCCATGATCTGTAGTCATCTGAGCCACACACAAAGAGGAAAATAACCTCAAAAATATGCGTATCATGTTAGGGAGATGTGGGGTTTTTGCACCACTTCTACCAGTGATGTCCCCATGACCAAGATCTTACGTCAATTCCAAACATTTATGTAGAAATAAACTATTTTTATTTTAGATTAGATAAACATACGAAACATAAATTCATAAATTAATATATGTCATAAATAATCTATTTTAAAAATGGCACTTACTGCATATTGATATATATTCTTCTCTAACTCTCTCATCCTTGTTGTGGTGTCCTTTGTAGGCTTACAACTATCCAATTGAAGGAGTTCCTTTTTTTCCTTTAGCAAGCCCTTTCTAATTTTTTTAATTGGGTTGAGGGAATCATATATTTCATCACCCTAATCATCGTTCTCTGGTGTGCTCATTTGGATCAACAAATAAACAAGTTAATTCAATGATTATCAGTAATAATTCATATGAAAATCATCACTTTACTTGCTACGAGATGGCTAGTGCCTTTCCACGATCATCTTTCCACATGTCGAATTTTTCATGTCTTTGGGGTACAATATACCATTTTTCAATATACAATACAAGTATGGATTTCAATCTACAATACAAATGGCCACTCAAATATCTCATAAATGGCAGTTTCATACAAGTTGCAAATCAATGAGTATACCTTATATATTTACAATAAAAAGAAAGCACATGAAACTCAAAATTTAGAGAAGATGAGGAGACAAGATATACAACTATCAAAATAAGTGTGAATATTCACATGACCTTAATAAAATATTGTCCATTAAGAAAATATCTAGAAAATCACACATACATAACAATTAATTAATTTAGGAGAGATCTATGACTAACGCAATTCTGTATGTTTTGTAATTTACACTGAATATACCTTTGGAATTTGATTCACATAGATGAGAGGAGGATTGTAACCATCAGGCACAAGAATCACAAGGTTGTCAAATATGCGTTCAAGCAAAGGATACACTAAGACTTCTCATTGGAAAGTTAGGAGGACAATTTGAATTCATCCCTTTATGTGTTGATCTGGCCTGAATGGACAATGTCCTTTATGGTTCTAGTGTAATTGGCATAACACTGTTGGAATTTGGTATATTTGAACTTCTATAATGCATCAATGGCTAAATCTAGACCTACAATTAGAAATCTATTTTTCTCTTGATGTCGTAATTTGATTAACACTAAAGTTGATATGATTACAAAAAATTTCAAACTATTAAAACCTACATAAATGTGCATTAACAAACAATGTCAATCTGAAGATGAGCACCTATCAACAAAGTTCCATAATTCATATACAATATCTTGCGTCATTTCCTCACTACGAAGAAACAAAGGAAAACTTCTTGAAATGGAAGAAGAGGTTGTTACACCTTGAAAATGTAGTGTTCTAACTTCTCCAACTCTATATAACTTAGGGAAAACATGTGATCCCTTGGATAGAATGGATTCGAAATAATTTCTATAATATAACACACCTCTTACAGTGGCAACATCCTCACTCCAGTGTTTCTTATAGCACAAGTTACAACAACCACATGAATTGAATAACATGATGAAAAATGAAATAATTTGGCAAAAGCCTAAGTTACCAGGACTGGGATACATATACACTAGCGTTTTGAAAAGCCATGATTTGAATATAGCAGAAAAATGGCCAGCACAAAAGATATTAAAAAAAATTATAATTAAAAAAAAAAAAAATCATACTTTATAATTTTATATTGAAGATATTTTGATCCTTGACAAAGTTGCAGACTAGTTGCATATTCTTTACAAAAATATTTAGGATCTCTACCAGATGCCAAAATTGGAAAAAATAAAGTTTGAAGTCTTCATGTTTCAAAAAAATATATGCAAGAAAAAATGGATAAGTGTGAGTATTAATGTGGAACAGAATCCCAACATAATGATATTCTTCTTCCATCAATTCCCCCTACAATCTTGTAAGATAGAAATTTGGGGAGGTTTCAAATGAAAAATATTTTGGCTTTTCCTTGATCTTCAAAACTCCTCTAGTAAAATCCATATTGACTATATATGATGCCTTTGTAAAGGGTCTGAAAAAAATTACAGATTTGGGTGACATTTCTAGTCTAGGGTCTCCTCTGTCGCTCGAGCTAGGGACTCCTCTGTCACTCCTCTATCTCATTGTTTGTCGTATGTCGCTCTCTGTCTCATCCTGTCTCTTGTTTTGGCTCTTGCAGTCAGGGTTGGGCTAGGTCGGGTTGGTCAAAATGATTCGATGTTGGGGTATTGCTCCTATCGAGAGGGTTTTGTTTTTCATTTTCTTTGGTTTTGTAATTTGATGCAATTTTTCAATTTTGGAGGGTTTTATAAAATAGGTATTATTAAAAACGCCATATAATATAAAAAATATATATTATATAATATAAATTGTAATATATAAAAAATGTATAATACAATTTATAATAAAGTTTTATATGTAATACAATTTATATTAAGGTTGTTGGGGTTATAGTTTTTATGGGTAAAGGGTTAGGTGTTAACAATTTTTGGGGTTCATCAAGTGTAAGGGGTTAATGGACATAGGAGTTACCAATGTTCTGAATTAGGTGTTATAGATATATGTGTTTAGGATAATACGGTTTTGTAGGTTAGTTTGTTGGGCATGATATAAATGGTCATAGTAATATGATGTAAAGTGGTTACAGGGATTAGGGATGTCATCATTGATGATGATGATGACAATGGAGATTACAAGGATGATGATGACAATGATGATCATGAAGATGATGATTAAAATGACATTAATGATGATGATAACACTTACATTGACAATGATCATGCTAATGATGATAAAGATGACGATGGTCACAATGATGATAGTGATAATGCAGGAAGAAAATGATGATGGAATTGACGATCTTGATGATGACAATGACAATGATGATGACAGTGACATTAATGATGATGATGACAATGACGATGGTAATATTGATCACGATGACGATGCCAATGGTGATGATGACAATGGAAGATGACGATGAATTTGGAAATGTTGGCAATGATGATGATGATGTCTATGACAATGATGATGATCACAATGAAAATGAAAATGATGATGACAATGATGATGAACATGATCATGGTGATGATAATGAAAATGGAAGGAAATGATGATGGCATTGAAAATATTGATGATGACAATGACAATGGCAATGATGACAATGATGATGACAATATTAACAAAATTTATCACAATGAAAATATTTATGTTTCTTAGTTTTCATAAAAGTATTTAGAAAATCATCAAACATACATTGGTATTCATCCCCTTTAGTTGTTGGACCCTCTTTTGGTTGTGCTCCATGACCATGTGTCATATCCACCATTGTACTACTTCTAGTAGTATGGTGTACCAGTGGACACTACTGAACTATAGGAAAATCCACTACAAAAACATAAAGCATTAGAAGGACATGGTTATAATTTGTTATTATTCATATGTGTGGTGTTTCATTAATACGAATATCATGACTATGTTTTTTACCTAGAGGAGTAGTCAACATGACCATTGGCGTTAGTCGATGTTGTAGGGTTAATGTTGATGTTGATGATGATGATGATGATCATTATGACCATGATGACGACGACGATGATTATGACAATGGAATATGATGATGATGGCAATGAAAATGATGCAATGATGCTAACAATGAGGATGACAAAGATTGTGACAATCGAAGATGATGATGATGGAAATCATGATGATGACGATGATTAATATTATGATGGAAATTAATATGATGGCGATGAAAAATAATGACGACGATGATGAGAACCACAATGATGATGACGATGACAATGACAAAAAATGTTGATTATGGTGATGATAATGACAACAACAACAATGATTATGGTGATGACTATGACGATGATATCATTTATCCTCTTCTTCATCTAACTCCACATCTGTATCATTAGGTTCAAAATCGATGTTGAAAGGATTGTCTAGATCAACATTGTCATCAATGTAATTTTAAATCATAATATCATCGTCAATATCATCATCGAGAACATAATTGTCATCTACATCTAGTTGAACTTCTTTGACTTCTTAGTTTGACATTACATCTACCCCATGCTCCTCTACAAATTCTTCTTCTCCAATATCATATTCTTTTGGTGCATTATACTTTACATGCCTTCCTCTTGGATCATATCTAACAACATACGACCAACTTGTTTTACTTGGAACCTCTGGATAAAAAACCTGCTCATATTTTCTTAGAAGAACATAAGTTTCTATACCATGATCAAATGTTTTTGTATTAACCATGGTAAATCAATTGGCATGCTCAATAACAGTTCTTTCAGGATCATGTTCATTCATTCTTAACCTGTACCATTTGACATCGAACAAAACTAACTTGAAGGAATTAAAGTCACATTCAATTATATCATTCATATACCCATAGTATCTATTTTTGGATATTGTCGGATGCATGTCACTTCTAGAGGAAACATTAGTGACCTAAAAGACTACATTTACCCCACTATCATAGGTTTTCTTCTTGTCATCCAAATTTTTGATATGAAATTTACGACCATTGCACCACATAGCCTTGTAGTGTTTCAACTACAATATGATCGACACATAAAAAATGCATTGTCAATAAATAAACATATTTAGACTTAGTAAAAAATTATAAAAAAAAAATGCACAATGACCTAGATTAATATAATGGAAAATAATTGAAACATGATATGTTTTAATTACATATATGCTTTCTTTTTTTATCTTTTAAATCATATGCTAAATCAATTTCCCTCTGAGTAAGATTTGTATCTTGATTATGAAGAGCTTCTTTAAGCATGTAGTCACCCCTTCCCATGATAACCTACCATTACATTGTATATTACATCAATCTATCCATAACTTCATCCAATCAATATTTTTTTCAATGAATAAATGTAGTGTATCCCACTCTCGATGAACTATATGAAAAAAGAATAAAAATTACTAACACTAATAAAGATTAATAATTGATGGAAGAATAAAATTTAATTAATAAGTACAATATAGATAAAAATTAATAATGCAAAGTATTATAGATCTCAGCTACCATCTAATAATTAACTTTCTCTTTCCTCATTATACCTTTCCCAACCAAGACCTCCCTTTCAAATTTGTTGATGGAGTTGACATCCCAAATGCGAGGCATCTTCATTCCTTCTACTAATTTAGGAAGATACTGAATAATATACACCAAGGATTGATATACCATATATCCCTCCACCATAGAACACTCAAGACGTGATCTTTTTCTAACAAAATACTTCAATGACTTCAAGTGCCTCTCCACCATCCACATTGACCTTGTGTGTACAGGTCCACACATTTCAATCTCCTCAACTTGGTGTATGAGGTAGTGCTCTTGAGCATTGAAATATTTTGGAGGTAGATACTTCTGCATTTCACACATTAGTCGAGCAATTTTTCTCCTCCAATATTTTATATATTCTTGATGGATTTATTTAGATGGAAACCACCTACATGTGATTATACAATCAAATCATACATTTCAACAACAAATTACATACATTAATTCATGTAAAATAGTATATTACAACAAGTTCTAAAACAAATATTTTTCTTACTTCATGTATTTTCCAAGATCATATATAACGTTTTTTACATTGTTGTCAAATATGTCAGGGAGGGATAGAAGTAGAACATACTGTAATTAAAAAAAAAAAATCATTATTATTTTGAAATAAAAAGTAAAATAAAATACTAAAAAGAAGTATTACCAAAACAAAAATCTACCAAAATAATTACTTTGATGAGGGTATGCCAGTCATGAGTTTTTACCCCACCAAAGTCACCTTTCTTCCTTAATATATTCTTTATGTTTGAAGAGAATACTGTGGGAGATTTGATTTTCTGAATCACCTCTTTTACAAAATTTCTTTCCTGCTCTATAAATAACCATGGAAGATGATTTCGGTCTTTGACATTTCTATTTGAATCAATCAAATCATGCATTGCATGATTGGCTTCCTGAATATCACTACAAAATTTGACAAATTTTCTTTGTCATTCCTTCCATATAAGATTCTCCACAATGTTTTAGTTACATTCTTCCAAATATGCATTGTATCATACAAATGAACTATTTGTAGATTCTCATAGTAGGGAAACCTACTGAACTGTATAGGGTAATTTTTCATTCCTCGTGGAAGCTATCCATTAATGCCTTGCTGACCTTTATGAAAAATAAATAAATAAATTATACAACAATAAATGTTAGATACAATGGACATAATTCAGTACAAATAAAAATTGTAAAACGTTGTGTGATACATAGTCGAATTGCTTACCTTGATGATTTCTATTATATGCCAAATTCCATAGGTGAGGTGTCATTCTTTGTGGTTTTATTGTAGTCTCTTCTTTCCCATTGAAAATATGTTTTTTGGTAGTTCAATACCTATGGTTCTTAGGGAGGAAGTTCATATACTCATCAAACACCTCCTTTCCTAAACTTCTTGAACGATGATATTTCATCCTAGGACCACAAATTGGACATGCAAATTTACCCTTTGTTTGAAGGCCTGCAAGATATGGATTAATAATTGTTACCTATGATTTTAGTTAATCTTGATGGTGTATTGATGATGGTGTACTCAGGCTCCTCATAAGAACTTTCTCCTGAGAAAAGTGACATTCATCTCTTCCTAGAAAACTTACTTTTGAAGAGAGTTCGCAGGTTGCTAATATCCTAGGGTGCGAGAATGACCCATTCTCATAGGCTGCCTTAAGCTAGGGTGTGAACTTCTCGCACTGTGCTACATAGCTAGGGTGTGAACTTCTCGCACTGTGCTACATAGCTAGGGTGCGAACTTGTTCTAAGGCTTGGAAAAAGATGAAGTCTCGATGGATCTAGAAGGGAATCTTCTAGAATAATGGTTTGGCATTCAAATGGTTATCTTTGTACTGGTTTCCCTGATATTGTGGGATCATTCTTATCCAAGTAACCATCTCATTATCTCCTATATATTTATGGAATTCTCATGGAAAAGGTTAAGCAAGATTCATTGGAGAATTAGTGAAAGAATTGTGTGAAGGATCTAGATTGAACAAGAGCTTGGAGACTCTAGCAAGTCTATCAAGAAGAATTGGATCTTCTTCATACGAGGATCGAGAAAGTGTGTGTGTTGGAGCCAAGAGCCACCAAAAGGAAGCTTGCGACATCAAGGCGATCAGGTTGTATCTTCTACTTTCGATTAATATGATACAGTGGCATGTCCTTTTCCCATAAAGTCATTCTCACTTTATTGTGTCATTCCTTGATCATACACATAAGTCGGCAGTTGAATATATTTTTCTATCTTCACTTTGGTTGGTTTGTGTTGTCTTGGTCTTGACCTCACGAGAGCACCAGAGTGAAGCAGGAGCAACAGAGACCCTAGGAAGCGATACAAAGGTACGTTACTTGTTCCTCCCTACTAGCTGATTCAATGGTCAAAAATTAGGGAAAGAGTCATGTCCTGTCCTGTTTTGTTCTATATCTAGGTGGATCTAGGGAGATCTGTTAGTGTCTGCACCTACCAATTAGTCCGATAACAAAATTGGTGACTCCACTGGGGAGATTTATTTCCTAGTTAGTCTAGTTTCCCTTGCTTTGATTGCTTGTTTTCTGGTCTATGAGTCTGTGGGAGATCCATCCAGACTCTCTGGATCTGAAAGTTCACTCAAATTTAGTCCTTTTTGAAATTTTTGCTTGTTTACAGGCATTCTCGCACTGTACCCTTTAGTGGCCTGCGAGAAACACCTGAGTTCGCACCCTGGTTTTAAGTCCAGTGTGAACCCCTCACAATCAACCTTTGTTCAGCCTGCGAGAATCTTTGATTCTCGCACTGTAATACATTGCCAGCCTACGAACTTGTTTGTAAAATTTTTTGGATTGGGTCTTGTCATTTTTTGATGCCCATATTTGCTTCGAATAGCTGGATTGAACTTTTGGACCCTATATTGATCTTCTTATAGTCTGCTTGACATCCTTTGAGTTGCTTTTAGCCACTTTTTCTTTGTTTGGTTTTCAAGGATTAGTCTCTTGCTTTGAGTGTCTTTCAATTACAAAGTGTGTGTTTTCTTTAGAATTGTTTAAGGAAAGATAAGATTTCTTATGAATAGTTCGCTTTAAAAGAAAACTTTGAGTTTGGGTTTCTTTGTTTTAAGAAAGTTCATTATTGCTTTTAGTGAAATTTTTGAAACAAAAAGATTTAATTTCTTGCTTTATATTAGATTGAGGGCATCCTTGCATTTGAAGTAGCGAAATTGTATGATTCTTGGCATTTTTTGATCTTAAATTATGAAAAAATTTCCCCCTCATGGCTGGGGGGGGGGCATGAATCGTGCATTGGTGTTCAGTACCTTTTTCTCATTTCTTGAGAATCTTGATATTGATGAGTTTAATATATTTTGGGACATCGTGCATATGGGAATGATAAATGTTTTCTCCTTCTCGTAGCATAGCTTTCATCGAAATGAAAAGATTGCATCTTCATATCTTTGCATAATTTTTGAGTCAGTCAAAACACCATATTGTTCACGCCATCTTCCTTTTGAGTAACAACAGCCATAAAATAAAGTGCTTATAAAAATTGATTAGACATTTTTATCTTTCTGGTAGCAAACCTACATTAGATTAGTTGTAGGGATTTGGAATAGGTGTGAAAGATAACTTTCCAAAGCTGCAAACAAACATAGTATCTTTTGATAGGGAGAGTTAAATCCACTTACTACATTTTTTCTTGGGAAGCCCTTCTAACACAAGAGTCAATCACGAGGTCACATCGAGATTGGCAGAGTTACTCACCCTGCTTTGTTTCTCTTGGTGTAGAGGTTACACATATTATGGGGGTCGCTTGAGAGGTATACCCACAATGATGAGTGGAAGCCTTTCAAGTTGATTTTAGGCTAGATACCCTACCCTTGCATGTGGATCGGACTATCGACTATTTCCCCAGGCATCAATGTAGTAATTGGTAACCTTAGTGGCCTATATCTCTAGGTTCTTTACATGCGGTGATTGTGGAGGGGCAAGTCTTCACGGTACCTGGAATCGATGTTGGCCAAACTCACTCGGGCTCCTTGGAGGGTATACCCACAATTATGTGTGGGAGCTTGCACCAGGGTGTAAGTCCATTAAGCAGGTCGTCAATGTAACTTTTCCGCCCACTCTATCTCAACCCCTTCTTACATTGTTCCCGTGACATTGGATTTCATCACCAACTAGTGCATTCATTGTGAGAAGGTTTTGTTTGCTTGCTTGCTTACTAGATTTTTAGCGTGTGTTGTTTGTTTTCCTTAGAGGACTCTAGATTGGGTATTTTTTTAATGGCGTCGGTTCCCGTAATGACCAATGAAGGAACCCCTGCTCNGTGATTGTGGAGGGGCAAGTCTTCACGGTACCTGGAATCGATGTTGGCCAAACTCACTCGGGCTCCTTGGAGGGTATACCCACAATTATGTGTGGGAGCTTGCACCAGGGTGTAAGTCCATTAAGCAGGTCGTCAATGTAACTTTTCCACCCACTCTATCTCAACCCCTTCTTACATTGTTCCCGTGACATTGGATTTCATCACCAACTAGTGCATTCATTGTGAGAAGGTTTTGTTTGCTTGCTTTCTTACTAGATTTTTAGCGTGTGTTGTTTGTTTTCCTTAGAGGACTCTAGATTGGGTATTTTTTTAATGGCGTCGGTTCCCGTAATGACCAATGAAGGAACCCCTGCTCCAGGGGAGCCTTTTGTTTTTCCTTCTTATGGGAACATTGGTCCTCCTCACATTGCTACTTTGAGCCTTCCAGGTCTCACAATTGGATTACCAGTATGGTTGTTTTCTACTCAGGTAATCCTGAATGCAGTTAGTGCTTCAGTCACAAGAAATTCCCCCCAAGGGCATCAAAATCATGTTGATCCTTCACCTTCTTCACCAGTAAGGTCTTCTTTTCCTTCTTCACTTGCAATGTTGCCTTCTTTTTCATCTTCTTCGTTGAGTGAAAGTTCTAAATCTAGTAACCCAGTGAATAAGAAGAAGAAGAAAAGAAAGATTAAGAAGAAGAAAGATAAACAAGGGTCAAAACCTCCAACCATTGTCAAACATGTTGCAAAACAACCAGTTACTGTTAGTCATGCTGGGAGTGTTGATGATGTCAAGATCACCCAAACAACCCGTAAGCCCAAGTACCCTTACAAGATTTGTAAGGGTAGCCATCTTCTTAAGGAATTCCCTAGTCTATCCAAGGTTATAGAAGCATGGTCTACACATCCTCGCCAACCCATGTCATTAGCCTCTGAACAACATGTTGACAATCCCCCGTCAACTAGTCACGATACTGGTGGGAAGAAGAAAAGTAGAGTCAAGTTCCCGTGTATGTTATGCAAAGGGAGTCATCTCACTCACCTTTGTCCTCATATGGACGAAGCCTCGAAATTACTGGAAGACATGACTATTTCACAGCCTCAACTTCCAGCTGCTTATCGCAAGCTTTCTCTCAACCCACCTGTAGTTGATGGAATGATCACTCTGGTCCCTTCATCGGTCAATCCGGTTGATCATGTCATCAATTTGGTCACGTCCTTAGTTGAACCATTTGACAAAGTGGTTGATCCGATACCATCCTCGGTCAATATCGTTCTCCCCTCAGAGAGTGAAACTAAAGAGGTCGATCCGATCCCATCCTCAGTCAATCCCACTCTCCCATTAGAGAGTGTCACCCAAGTGGTCGATTTGTTTACACTTGTCGACCCCATTCTCCCCTTGGAGAATGAAACCCAAGTGGTCGATCTGATCTCATCATCGATCGATCCTACTCTCCCGCTAGAAAGTAAACCTGATACTGCCCATGTTTTTCTCGTTAATACAAAATCTCTCATGTCGAGGGGTATTCCTCCCTCTCCCGTAGGACCCCCTCAAAGTAATGAGGCCATCCGTTTTGATTGGCGTGTGCTAATTGGACCTCATCTTCCCTCTTACATTCCTTTCCAGATTACAGTATAGGTTTTTGTTCGGGACGTTCCTCAAACGTTGATAGATGAAGGTTCGTCTGTTAGTATTTTGTCCTCTATTGCTTGGCAAGATTTGGGTTGTCCTCCACTTGCGTCGGTTACACAGAATCTATTATCTTTTAACAAAAGAACTAGTCAACCTTTAGGGACCCTTCCTTAGTTTCCTGTAACTCTGGGAGGGAAAACTATCTTTATCGATGTCATGGTATTCCAAGACCCCTTGGATTTTTCTTTACTCCTTAGGAGAGATTATGTCTATGCCATGAAAGATATTGTGTCTACTCTTTTTCGTGTGATATATTTCCCTCACGATGGACGAGTTGTGACTATTGATCAAATTTCATTCATTGACCCCAACTGGATTGCCTCCCTAAATGGTTCTTATATGCAAATGGTATCGTCCCTACCACAGGTAAATTATGTGGCATTGTCACCCATGGCTTCAACTTCTGATGACTTAGATCCAGTAGTTGACATGGTAATCTCTTCGATAGGGTTGTTAGAGCCTGATCTCTTTACTCCTGTCGCGACGCTCGACATGGTGTCCTTCCAGAGTGTGTTTCTTCCTTCCAGTGAAGACCTGTTGGAAGCCATGACCAAGTTTTGTCCCTTGACATGGTGCCATTCCGGAGCATTGTCCTATTGGAATCCATGATCAATGAGAAAAACACTTTCGAGGATAGTTTTTGCGTCTYTGTAACAACCTCGTTAAAAAATGAAACAGAGGTTTCGAGGATATTTTTTGCGTCTCTGTAACAACCTCGTTAAAAAATGAAACAGAGGTTTCGAGGATAGTTTTTGCGTCTCTGTAAAAACMTYGTTAAAAAATGAAACAGAGGTTTTGAGGATASTTTTTGCGTCTCTGAGACAACCTCGTTGAAAAATGAAACAGAGGTCTTTGAGCATAGTTTTCTAATTTCAAGCTCGTTAAAAAATGAAACCACTTCTGAGGATAGTTTTTGCATCTCTGAGGCAACCTCATTAAAAAATGAAATATAGGCTATGAGCATAGTTCTTGTTTCTATGTCAATCTCGTTAAAAAATGAAATAGTTCCCCCCCACTTTGTTTGAGTCAAGTTCTTCATCTAGTATTTGAAGCTTCATTTCATTCACCTTTGCAGTTGGATGAAACGAAGCTTAGGGGGCATTTGGCCTCGGCTTCTGGACTTCATGCTAAAGTTAAGCCGCTAGTTTCTTAGGCTGGGGACTAAGTACTAACCATACCTGTGTTATGAATTGGGAAGTCGCAAGCATAGTTTTCTATGGTTCAATCTTGTGTAAAAATGAAACCACTTACCTCAAGCATAATTTCCTCTGGTTCAAGCTTGCGTAAAAATGAAACCAGGTCCAAGCATAGTTTTCCATGGTTCAAGCTTGTGTAAAAATGAAACCACTTACCTCAAGCATAGTTTCCTTTGGTTCAAGCTTGCGTAAAAATGAAACCAGGTCAAAGCATAGTTTTGTTTAGTTTTTAAGCTTGTGTAAAAATAAAATCTATCCCAAGCATAGTTTTGTTTTGTTTTAAAGCTTGCATAAAAATGAAAACAATCCCAAGCTTAGTATTTTTTCTTTCTCATGCTTGTAAATATATGAGAATAAGTTACCAAGATTAGTCTTTGTTCTTTATCATTGTCATAAATAAGTGAGAATGTAACCGAGTATACTTTTATCACTTTTTCAGACTCGTAAAGGTTATAAGAAAAAGGAACCCATTGAAGTTCCCTTTAAGCTCTTTTCATACTCTTTAAACATGAAAAGATTGTCGAGCGACCTTTCTATTTTCATGCTCGTTAAATTATTTGAAGAAAGCGTCTTTTGGGCGATAATTTATCTCTTTTTCAGTCTCATTAGACTATTTTATGAAAAAGGAACTGAGAGAGTTCTCTTTTAAGTGTTTTTCCAGACTCTATAATCATGAAAAACCTTCGAGTTTTCTATCTTTGGACTCGTTAAACAAACATCGACAGACCCGCAATGGGACCGAACCACTCCTTCCTAGGGTTCGTTAAACATACTCCGAAGGATTTATCCGAAGGATTTATCCGAAGGATAAGCTTATATCAACAAGCATATGTTATCCTCCTCAAGCTTGCGTAAAAATAAAGAGGTACTCACCAGAAATGGTGGGGGAAAATTTGGGAAAGGGATATGTTCTCATCTTCATATTGATTGGCAGTAAGTGTCGCTCTTGAACATGACACCCTCTATTCATTATTTGAAGCCAGTTTGGGAATTCCATTTGTTTCTCATTCGATTTGCTACCAGGTCATACCCTGTGTCGTCTCTGAGTCAATGCTACCAAATCATTGGTCGTGTCATTCATATGTTCAAGACAAGTTCATCTGAAACCTCTATTGAGTCGTCCATCTGCAGTTGTCCATTCTCTCTGTGTCGGCCTTCCCTGTGTCTAGTCCAACTTACATCATACTCTATTTCACCTTCAAAATATGTTACTCATTTCATGTCATTGGTGGGGAATACATCAAGGCCCTCCTGTGACGATTTTTGTTCCGTCGACTTCAGCTCATTATCCAGAATCAAGACTTAGAAATTTTTTGGTACCTTGGAACCTGCATGCCTCAATGGCAGGTTTCCTCGCTTTCGACAGTGGGTTTACATCATTGACCCCTGACCGAAAGATTTCGTCGGATGTTTGAACTCAACTCATTCATTCACATTCGAAGGATTGTACTAGAGTACCTTGGGAGTCATTGACATTAATGGTGATTTCTCTCGCACTTGTTAACGGTTTCATCAATGACCGGTAATCAACTGGTTTCTACCATGTTCGACTTCAACACATGTAATCACATGGTTAGATTCGTACTTTTGGGTGACAGGATTGAAGGCCTTGGATATCATCTCTTGGTATAGGTTGCGATGGAATATGTATAATCTGTGACACATAGATCCACTTTGTATGTCTCGTGGCTATGTCGTCTCAATTTGAATTTTCTCACATAGGTCCACAGTGTATTCCTGGTGGCTATGCTATATTTTGACGGCATGGATCCACAGTGTATGATTGGTGGCCATGACCTATGTCTATAATGTCATCCATCTGTGATCTGAGTATGGGAATGCCTACCTCATAATTAATATATATGATATTCTGCAGATGCTTGGTTGTTCGTAGGTTTTCGATTAGGTGTGCTCCTGGTTTCCAACACACACATGCAGTTTACAAAGTCTTTCGGCTGTCACTGATTCCGACCTCATACTTTGGGGGGCATTATGTTACCCATGATTTTAGTCAATCTTGATGGTGTATTGATGATGGTGTACTCAAGCTCCTCATAAGAACTTTCTCTTGAGAAAAGTGACATTCATCTCTTCCCAGAAAACTTACTTTTGAAGAGAGTTCGCAGGTTTCTAATATCCTAGGGTGCGAGAATGACCCATTCTCACAGGCTACCTTAAGCTAGGGTGTGAACTTCTCACACTATGCTACATATCTAGGGTGTGAACTTGTTCTAAGGATTGGAAAAAGATGAAGTATCGATGGTTCTAGAAGGGAATCTTCTAGAAGAATGGGTTGGCATTCGAATGGTTATCTTTGTACTGGTTTCCATGATATTGTGCGATCATTCTTATCCAAGTAACCATCTCATTCTCTCCTATATATTGATGGAATTCTCATGGAAAAGGTTAAGCAAGATTCATTGGAGAATTAGTGAAAGAATTGTGTGAAGGACCTAGATTGAACAAGAGCTTGGAGACTCTAGCGAGTCTATCAAGAGGAATTGGATCTTCTTCATACGAGGATCGAGCAAGTGTGTGTGTTGGAGCCAAGAGCCACCAAAAGGAATCTTGCGACATCAAGGTGATCAAGTCGTATCTTCTACTTTCGATTAATATGATACAACAACATGTCCTTTTCCCATAAAGTCATTCTCACTTTATTGTGTAATTCCTTGATCATACACATAAGTTGACAGTTGAATATATTTTTCTATCTTCACTTTGGTTGGTTTGTGTTGTCTTGGTCTTGACCTCACGAGAGCATCGGAGCGAAGCGGGAGCGACAGAGACCCTAGGAAGCGATACAAAGGTATGTTACTTGTTCCTCCCTACTAGCTAATTCAATGGTCAAAACTTAGGGAAAGAGTCATGTCCTGTCCTGTTTTGTTCTAGATCCAGGTGGATCTAGGGAGATCTGTTGGTGTCCACACCTACTGATTAGTCCGATAACAATAATGTGACATGTAATATTAGTTATCTAACAAGGAATTAATATTAGAAACATCCATAATATTTTTATAAAATTATATACTATTAAAGTACAGTAGTGTGACAATACATACCACAAAAATGTGTTATCCCTAGGGAATCATGAATTTTCCATGTAAGTATTCCATGGAATTGAAATTGTTTTTTCCCTATTGGTCTAGATATATCCTACATAGTGATTCCATCCCATAAGTTTAGTATCTCAACGACCAAAGGCTCAATATATACATTCATATCTTTCACTTGGTACTTACCAAATTGGTTAAAAGTACACATAATTAATACCTTATTTATGTTTAAAAAGTAATGCATTAATAATAAATAAGAGTACAAATGAAATGGCGTTACGTTAAAAAAAATATTGTAAACAAACTAGAACAATCATTTCCAACAATGTGTGTTCCCTATTTATTGACATCCAAGGAGGAAGGTTATTGTTTATAAAAAAAATAAGCCACACTAAGTAAATAGACCTAAGCTCACCAAATGGATTAACACCATCATATGCCAATGAAAGCCTAACATTACAAGTTTCTTCTTTAAAAATCAGCCATCCTTCTTCGATGTAGCTAAATACAGAAGCATTTGCAGGTATTCAAAGAACACCATCTTCAATTTTGTTCCCTACATGGTAATCCATAAACTATGCTATGATTTCACACCTGAACAGTCGTTGCAAACATGGAATTATCGTAATATGATGAACTTTGTGAGGCACTTTTTTTGTTACTTGATCTGCTCAATATCTATTGATTTGAAATTGCAGGCATTTCATTTCCGATGCATATTGTCCATAATATATAATATGATCATTAGGACATGCATTAATATATGGATACTCCCTTCCAATATCTTTCATAATAGCAAATAACTCTTGGTATGTGCGAGGTAAACTATTTGACGATGGTAAGAAAGATTCACCTAGCAATGCACAACACAAAAAATAACTAGTTAATGTAAGTAACATTAATCATAAATATCACATCCTTAATATATTACAAATTAATTGACATTGAGAAAAAATAAAAATAATTTCGACCTTTACATAGATGTGAAGAAATATATCATTACATACCTAAAGATTTGGGTGAGACAAGTGTTTGACAAACCATTCAATACCTTCAAGTTCAACAACAACATTATAGCTGAGAGAACATGTGTTCTTTATCCTTCATAAAGGGGTTTTCGTGCCTTCTCAAACAAATGTATATCATGAATATCATAATATTTGTCATCCTCATCGATAGGAGAAAATATGTCTTGGATCAATCTATTTGTCCCATCATTTGGCTTAACAATATTATTGGTGTCATATTCTAATTCCATAGAATTATCTTGATCATGATGATCTTCAATATCCATACGACCATCTTCCTCAACCTATACAATTGTATTTATACTATTACTAGGCATTTCATATTTCTCTAATGACAAACACCTAGGAGGATTTTTCTTTATAATTACAAAAATTAATCTATAAAATTAGTGTATATAACAAATATTAAAAGAAAAGAAAATTTTATAAATATAGTCAATACAAAGAGTAGAATATATATTAATATTGAATAACTTACCATGGGACGATATGAGAACCCCATTCAACGTGCCCATATTTCCAAAAATGTGTCTTAACTATTTTAAATACAAGTCTTCTTCTATTAAATCCCATACATTTATTGTAAGCGCACTCAACTTTCACATTTTCCTTTGCCTCCAATGTTTCCTTTAACCTAACAATATTCCATACATTTTCTTCATGATGCGTAATTTTGTTATTTTTGTTTGGCATTGGGATTTCCTATTACAACAAAAACCACTATAGATGTTGTAACACACCTGACTCCTTAATACTCTTTTAAGGGGTGGGGCATTATCAATTCATTTTTCCTTAACTAAATCATCTCGAATCATCTCTCTAAAATGATTCATTCTCTTCTACTTTCTCACATATTTCTAATGATTGCTACTGGGTTCTAACCCAACCCTTGGTTTATATCTTATAGCTTCCCAAAGTTCTTTGAAAATTCATTGGTCGAGGGCCACATGATGCCCCCGTGGCTTCATCTCGTTAGTATCATCTCTTGGTTCCTACCTCCTGTAGGGAAGGTCCATCCATCAACCAATCCGATGACTGGCTTAACCCTTGTCTGACATGCAGGCTAGTGTGGAATTCAGAGTTCGATGTTTCAGCGCTAAACGTCTCCTTGCTATCTACACACGAGACCTATCGAAGTCCTGAACTTATGAAGTCTCATAATCTTGTCACGTAGTTCTAGACTTCAGACCTTTTTGGTCTCTCTACAATGCTACATCCCAAATCCTCTGGAGTCCCAAAGTCTCAGAGTCCTGGAGTCCTGATCAATTTACCAACCATGCTGGCTAGGCGAACACATACGAAGAACTGACACATAGGAGGGGTTAGGGTGAAACATGTTACATTCCAATTGGCCTATAGTGTATGTGATACAAATAAATCGGGGTATCATGTGGCACATCAAGATGGGTTCCACGTCACCCTGGGTGATTTCAATGCACTACGTCACCCCGAAATGATAGCCTTCTAACATACCTCAGATCTCACGATCAAGATCCGACCATGTATATTTATAGATCAATGACTCTTGTTACCTCGGGGATTCAACATTCAAGATTTTTGTGATGAAAACTCCTCTTTTCTCCTGAAGTTCCCAATCTCCAAACTAAAGTGTCTAGCACCATCCAGCCCCAATATATCAACAGCTACGAGAGAACCTAAAGGATCCCTCGATCTACGGTTTTGGGTTCTTCACAGCTCTAGCCTTCGGGGTTTTGGATCATGGTTTAGTTGGTAAGATAGGTTCACCTAACCACATGGGGAACTTCCTTACGGGTAACCGAGTCTCCCGGTTACCTTAGTCTAGTATAACGCTGGTAAGGTCAGTCATACTCTGAAGTACCGAACTTTCAAAGATATGAAGCTAGGAGGACTTAGCTTCCTTAGGTTTAGCCTAAGGTTCCTAAGCATTGAGCATATGGTTCCTCTCGAACGGATCTCATCTACTCGTCTTCCAAATGAAGGGATCTACCCTTTCAAGGCTTTAACTTTGCTATCCTTCCTAAGATTTATCATGAAATGGTTAAGGACTTGGGCCTAGAATTATGGTCGCACAACAAGGAGTCTGAAAGAGGTATCCTTTTCGGATGAACAAGTTCTTATTGACATGATATCTCCTATCTCTACCTTCTTCGAAGATTATGTCCCAAGAACCCTCAGGAGCTAAGCTAGGGTATACAAACTATCGATCAGAAGCATAATTTCACAAGGAGATGAATGCATACACATATCATGACCATTCCACACAGAAACCATTTCTAGATACACATACATACATAAAATCATGCATTCATCCATTATTTCAGTTCAATACATAAAGTAGGAAAATACTTATCAGAACTAGATAACTTGAAGCGACTGTTGAAAGGGGTGCCCGTTTCCACTCAACCATAGGCTCAGTTACTCTTAACGGATTTACCACTAGCCACCCCCCAGCTAGATCACGATGTTTTGAGATTTACTCCTTTGTACCAGCTCAGCGACACTAGGGACGGAGGTTACTCTCCTCCTCTTGCAGGATCTTGGCAACGATTTTCACTATACAAAGCAAGGAGGACCGCCTAAGTACTTCCTCAGTCCCTCAGCAACCTCGTTTATCATCTTGTATCATAACCTTGCTATCCATTTCCTATGACCAAAAAACACTCATTTCCCATTTCTTCCTTGAACCTGAGAGTTTATTATCTCATCTTTTCACTCTTCGTAGGTCTCCCTCTGCCCATGACATCTTCTTTTCTTTTTGTCCTCAGCAAGATTGTGTGTGGCTCAAATTCCTAGTCTATGGTAAGGTCTGAAAGCATTATAGATGGGTTCTTTTCCCCATCCCCTCATTAACTCCTGAGGAGGTCTTTCCACCTACCAGCTGGACTGTAATTCATTCCTAGGTCAAAGGACTGTTCTAGTCCTGAGAAATTAAATCTAGTAAGGTACTGGTTTGGTGGAGGTTAACACAACCATTCTTGGTGTTGGCATGTTTTATAGGCAGCATGTGCTTTTCATTGATGGCAAGATCATAGTATACAATGAAGGCAAAACAAGGACAAAGTAAGCTCAGGAGGAATTAGCGCAGAGTCGAACGCATTGCGTGTAGGTACGCACCAGGGATGAGGTTAACTCACTGCCAAAGCTCAAGAGAGATAGCGTACTTAGGATCTCAGGTGGATCAAAGGTCGAGGCCTTTGACACTTAGAAATTATCCCAAGTAAGGAGGATGTGTAAGCTCGGGAGGAGAAGCATTTCTGATCGTTGGATCCCATTCAAAATTCCCGAAATAACGAGGGTCGTCAGATCTGAATGAAGACAAGAAGAGCGCACTAAAGAGGAGGATAAATCTCAGGCATTAGATCAAAGTGCTGGATCCGACCATCATTGGATCAAGAAGAACCTGCACGTTCTTTAAAGTACAAGGAGAAGCAGGCGTAATCACGATATGAAAAATCTCAACTTAATCTGAGCCGTTAGATCAAGGTTGAATCTGGACTGTTGATCTCAGTCCATTTCAGAGTTTCACGAATTGAGTGTTGGAGATGTCAAAGATTATTAACTACAGGAATCCTGATTTCGAGATATGCAAAATCGCAACTTAATCACAACCATCAGATCAAGATGTGATCTGGACCATTGATCCGACTCCTTTTTGGAGTTTCGTGGATCAGGACTTTGAAGTGACAAGAACACTGAACATCAAGTATGTCTAAATTGCGAAATGCGAAATCGTGAAATGATCTAAACCGTTAGATAAATTATTGATCAAGACCGTTGATTCCTCGCCATTTTGGGGTTTTGGGGATCGCGACTTAGAGAGGAAAGAACTCAATGCAACAAGAGTGCCGAAATCGCGATATGCGAAATTGCGATTCAATTGCAGCTGTTGAATCAAGATCAGATCTGGATTGTTGATCCAACTCCATATCAGAGTTTCGCAAATCACGACATGGAGAGGCAAGAACTCAATGCAACAAGAGTGCCGAAATCGCAATTCAATCGCAGTTGTTGAATCAAGATCAGATCTAGACCATTGATCGAACTCCATATCGGAGTTTCGCGAATCACGACATGGAGAGGCAAAAAAAACAATGCAACAAGAATGTTGAAATTGCGATTCAATCGCAGCCATTGAATCAAGATCAGATCTGGACCATCGAATCTTAGGACATGTGGCAAGCGATCAAAATTTCGCTGAATTGGGGTCAACGGAGCATAGTGTTGAAACTCACGAAATGAGAAATCACAAAAGCGCTTTATGCATAAGCGCGTGGTCATAGCCATTGGTCACATCAATGGAAGATGGAGGTAGAAGCTAGAGGTGCTAATCTTGGCCACAGAAATGCCAAAATGAATGCAAGATCTAATGAAGTTCATCCAACGGCACAGATAAACCTGAAGGAGATCGGAGGGCTACTGATGCACGACACAGTGAAACTGCCAGAAACCATTGATGGCATCTGCCAAAGAATTCGAAGAGACCTCTGTGTGATCACCAAAGGAGATGAAGAGTCTCCAAGCTTCTTCCAATGAAGGAAGACTATTCTTAGAAGGGATTGACAGATGGATGAGCGTTGAAGCCTGTAGCTGAAACAGAGAGGGTGAGCTCGACTGTAACAGAGAAGACGAAGAGCCTCAAACTACCAGAGAGGCTGAGGAATCTCGGTATAACATACAGTGATGTTGGACGCGTAGGGGGAACCACCAGAGAAGCTGAAGAGTCATGATGATGATCAGACAGAGCACTCGAGTTGTGGAGGAATTTGGCGCAGAGTGAGAATGCAGAAGCATTGCGAATATTGCATGCACAAAGACAACAGAGACTATAAGAAGGTGCAACAAAGAAGATATTATGTGGTTGTCGTTGTGTAGAGAATTCAGGTGTGTACAAGGTGGCAGAGCACAGGAGCAGAAATGCACAGTCGAGGAATGGTGCATGGAAGGGATATGGCACATAGAGGATAAAAGGCAGAAGAACAAAAAGTGCTAGAGGTATGCAGAAGACACTGATGCAGACAGGGCAGAGCAGTGTAACAGAACAACGACAGGGCTGGTAATCCATTGAATAATTGTATGTCGCTATAATAAGTTTTAGTAACAAAGAATTTATAAACCAGGGTGGTTGGGAGGTGCTAGGGAAGACTGGTGTCCTCAAAGGTTCAAGTGGGTGCTTGAACGCAGGGAGTTGGTGCTTCCTTCTAGTTGGTGCTAGAGAAACTAGGGAGTTGGTGCTTCCTTCTAGTTGGTGCTAGAGAAACCAGGGGGTTGGTGCTTCCTTCTAGTGGGTGCTAGAGAAAACAGAGAGTTGGTGCTCT
>JASDQU010306069.1:31822-55455 GCA_032191745.1 Picea mariana | reverse complement strand
TCGGGAAGTTGCAGCTTGCAAAAAAAGAGGTTGTAGCCTCACAATGAGTTGGTGCTCATATGTATGATAATGTAAAGAATGTAGATAATACTTATCATATAAAGAAAAAGATGTTTTTACCCCGTATGGGTTTCCTCGGGAATTATCTGTCTCTGTCTTTCTCATATATGTGACTGATGCTGAATGTGCCTTTGTTTATTTCTTTGCATTATTGTGATCATCATTGAGTGCCTTGTAAATATTTTAAAAGAAGTATAATTGTTTAAGCACGGTAACAACTGATTCAACCCCCCCCCCCTTCTCAGTTGTTCAACACCTGGTCCCCTTCACCATCTCTTTCATAGAATTCATGGTCTCTCTTGGTACACCCCCCTTCTAGCAGGCATGAAACACTTATCCATTTTCTAGTAAATAACAAAATTTACATTCATTGACCTTTTATACAAAGTTCCATCTAATCAAACATTCACACATATTGAGTTTCCCATAGTCTCTTGGCCCATATAATTATATTTACAAACTGGGGGAAACATGGTGTTACAATTCCCTCCCCCTTAAAGGAACATCGTCCTCGATGTTCTATCTATCAACATGCTCTGTATATATAGAAGTGAGCAAAAATAGATATGTCTGTCTCATGGCATCCTCCATTTCCCACGTAGCCTCATCTAGGCCAAAGTGCTTCCATTTCACCTCGACCTGTGCAATGGTTTGATTCTTGAGTGGGGTTTCCTTCATGTCTAGTATGCATTGAGGTTGTGGCAAGAATTATCTCTCCAGCTCCACCTGGATCACAGACCAATCAATTATATGATTAGAATCATGTACATATTTCTTCAACAATGAAACATAGAAAAAATTGTGTGCCTTTACCGTGGGAGGGAGTGATAGCCTATAGGCTACAGGTCCCACTCTATATAATACTTCAAAGGTTCCACAGTATCGAGGTTCCATCTTGGCACAATCTCCCATCCTCAGGGAACTCTTCCTGAGCCTAACTCTGAGATAAACATGGTCTCCTGTATTGAACTCTTTGGGAGTTCCTTTCTATTGGTGTAACTTTTTTGTCTATCCTGAAAAATTTTCATATTTTTCTTTATATGAATCACTTGTTTCTTCATTTATTTCATAATGTCAGGTCCGATTGTAATTATAAACACTGGATTACTCCATATGATTGGAGTCTTGCATTGTCTACCATAGAAGTCTTCAAAAGGGCTCATCTTCAGTGACTCTTGATAACCGTTGTTGTAGGAAAATTTTACCAATGGCAGTTAGTCTTCCCACTTCTTAGGTTGATGCATTGCATGCATTCTTAACATGTATTCTAATATTTGGTTTACTCTTTCTATTTTTCCATCAGTTTGGGGGTGATAGGTTGTGCTAAAAAACAATTTAGTCTCAAAACTAGCTATTAAGGATTTCCAAAACCTTGAAGTGAATTTTTTGTCTCTGTCAGATACAATCTCCCTAGGCATGCCATGCAGTATGAATATCTCCTTCATGAATATTTTGGCAATATCTATTTCCTTGCAATTCGATTTGACAGGAACGAAGTGAGCAGACTTGCTCAATTTTTCCACCACTACCATGATGGCATCATTCTGCTTGGCTGATTTTGGTAATCCGGTGATGAAATCCATGGAGATGGTTTCCCATTTCCATTCTAGAATTGGTATAGGTTGTAAAAACCCTGTTGGGTGTTGGTGTTCTGCATTAACTTGCTGGCATTCTAGACACTTAGCTAAATAATCAACTATGTTCTTTTTCAATCTAGGCCAATAGAATTGTTTCGTAGTGGTCATGATAATTTTATGATATCCTGGATGACCAGTATATGGTCTCTTGTGTAGTTTGTCCATTATGAACCTCTTCAATTCGTCAGAGCTTGGGATATAAAATTTGTTTCTATAAGTCAGCAGGCCTTCATCGAGCATCTGATAGCCTTCATACTTTATCCCTGTAGGCTCTTACCTTAGGTATGAGGTCACAGTCTTGAAGAATGCATCTGTTTCTTGTGCATTCTTCACTCTTTCCCTAACATCCGTTTCATAGGTGCTTACCGCTGCTAGGTGAATCATTTTCACACTTTTTCTAAGGGAATCAACCACCCTATTTTCCTTTCCTTTGATGTGTTTGTTTTCAAAATCAATCTCACTAAGGAGATCCATCCACCTAGCTTGTTTGACATTGAGTTTTGGTTGATCGAATAGGTGCCTCAACCCACAATGGTTTGTCATACATACAAATATCCTACCTAGGAGTTAATGCCTCCACATTTTTAAACTGTGCACTATGGAAGCCAACTCTATATCATGGGTCACATAATTGATTCATGCTCATTCAATTTTCTGGATTCATAGAAAATTACATGCCCTTCTTGCATAAGGACTCCTTCGAATCCTTCCTTGCAGGCATCTTTGCACACAAGGAATTCATTATTAGGGTCTACAATCTTTAGCAAGGGCACATGGGTCAGAAGGTATTTCAGTTCCTGAAATATTTCTTTAGATTCTAATGTCCAAGTGAATTTAACCCCCTTTTTTTGAAGGGTAGTGATTGGACAACCAATCTTGGAAAATCCTTTTATGAAATTTCTATAGTATCTTGCTAAGCCCATAAAGGATTTGATACCAGATACATCCTTTGGGCTAGGCCATTCCATAATATATCTGATCTTTTTAGGGTCTACTTCCACTCCTTTATAAATAACATGGCCTAAGTAATGGACTTGCTTCTAGAAAAAGTCACAGTTGCTAAACTTAGCATAGAGTCGATGCTCTCTTAGTACTTGAAGTACAAGTCTAATATGTTCTTCATGATCCTCTTTGTTCTTGGAGTATATTAGGATATCATCAATGAAAACCAATACAAATCTGTCTAGGAATTTGCTCAGTACATTATTCATCAAGCACATAAAAGTGGTGGGGGCATTGGTTAATCCAAATGGCACCACCACAAATTCATAGTGACCATATCTGGTCCTGAAGGTTGTTTTGTGGATGTCTTCATCCTCGATTCGGACTTGATGGTACCCATACCTTAAGTAAGTCTTTGAGAAAATGGAAGCACCCCCTAATTGGGCAAAGAATTCATCGATTCTTGGTAAGGGGTACTTGTTCTTTATGGTTGTCTTATTGAGTTCTCTATATTCTATGTACAGTCAGAGTGTGTCATCTTTCTTCTTCACAAACAAGACCGGTGCTCCCCATGGAGACACACTGGGTTGGATGTAGCCTATGTTCATCATTTCCTTTAGCTATAGCTTGAGCTCAACTAGCTCAGATGTACTCATCATATAGGGTGTCTTAGACATTGGCACTGCTCTTGGTGCAAGTTCTATCAAGAAGTCAATGTCTCTTCTAGGAGGTAGACCCGGTACCTCTTCTGGAAACATGTATCAATACTATCTTAATATCGGGTGGTCCTCTAGGTTTGATTTGTCATCCTCAATAGATTCCAACACCTGTATTTCATATAGAGGACATCCCTTTCTGCAATACTTTTTCATTTGAAGGGCTGATATTTTTCTCACTGAGATAGACTTTTGAATCCCTTGGAGGGTTATCTTTCTCCCTTCTTCATTTACACATTCTAAGTTTTTATGGTAACAGTCCAATTTGGTTTTATAATTGGCTAAACATTCCATACAAATCAATAGTTCATAAGATCCTAGGGGAAGTATGCTAAGGGTCGCTTGGGTGGGAAATCCATCCATGATGAATTGGCAAGCTGGTATGACCTCTTCTACTTTTCTTTTGGTTCTAGTGGCTAGTTGTACCAACCATGGCTTAACATTTCTAACTAGTTTCATTTTACACCTATCAATATTCTGAGGGGTCACATAACTCAAATTAGAACCAGGGTCAATTAAAATAGAAACTAGATGGTTGGTGATCATAACTTCCATCTCCACCACTAAAGCTTGGTGGTTGGCTTGTTTATTATCCAAAGATTCATAAATATGTGGCATGCTCCTAGCCACATCATTGAATGTGGTAGCTTCTTGGATATTTTAGAACATCCTACTGTTTCATTGTCTGTGTGGACAATCACTCAATAGATGTTCTTCTCCACAACCCCAACATTTCAAGGGTTCCTTCTTTGGGTTATCAGTCTTTTCTAGGGTTGATCCAAAAGGTTTATTTCCACTCTGGGAGGGGAAATTTTGTTGATATAAATTTATAGTAGGAAGGAATATCCTAGAGCCCTTCCTATAGTTCTTAAATCTTGAGGATTTGAAACCCTTCTTATTAAATCCCGCACTACTCTTCTTCTTCCAGTCCTCGCGAGGTTTTTTATGATTCCCGAACTGTTCATAAAAATACCTTGCCTTACAGATAGTGTATTATAAGGTCTTTGGCTCATCAAACTCAATCATGTTCCGGTAGGTCTGAGGTAACCCACTAATAAATCGTTGCACTTTTACCTTTTCATACTTTATGTAGGGTGCGTACTTCATCATCTCAAGGAATTTATTGACATATTCCTCTATGATGAGTTGTCCCATATTGAGTTCATAGAACTCCTTAGTCTTCCCATTAAAGTATTTCTCTGACAGATACTTCTTCTTGAAGTGTCTCTAAAATTGTTTCCATGATAATTCCTCTTCATGGATTCCTTTCACATTCTGAAGGTCTTCCCATGAAATGGAAGCCTTTCTATTCAGGTTGAAGATGGCTATTTGAGCCTTCAAGTTTTTAGAGTAGTCATGGACTCTGAAGTACTTCTTTAAACCTAGAAACCAATCTTCTGCCTCTTCACCTTTCTCAATATCCCCATTGAAAGAGGGTGGTTTGGATTTCTTGAACTCTTCAGTGTCATGACTTTTGGAATGCTTTCGCTTATTTCCTTTCCTTTGAGAATGTGAGCTAGCTTTTCCACTAGAGGATCCCTCAGAGTTTCCATTTTCCTCTACAAAGGACTCTCTCTATGAGTGTCCCATTCTTCTAGGTTGGGCCTTCCTCGAGGTACTCCTCCTAGTGTGGCCACTTATGGGACCACATTTTCGTATCGCAGGTGGACTTTGAATTCTCTTTGTATGTCGTCGGTCCACATGACTCATTGCAGGTCCATGCTGCAACTACCTCTGTATGTCAGATAATCTCTGTAGCAAGACTGCATTAATTTTTGTTTGTTTTTCTTCATCTTTTATCAATCTCTCATTGTCGGCCATGAGGCTCCTTATAGTTTCATCCAGATCTAGAGGGGTCTCCACTGCCCTCCTCTCGTCATATTCTTTGTCTCTATTATGGGATCCATCCCCCACTTCATGGCACGTCACCTTTATTTATTCTTTTAGTTTCCTATGATTCACTAAACTCTTGAGTGCTGACAAAACACTTGTTGTTAGATAACATTCTATTAGTTCATGAACAACACATAGTTCACATTTATTAAATACATGCTCATAGAAGAAGGTTTCATTCTTTTCTTCAGTAACAATTTAACTAGACTTTTAGGAAAGAGTTAAGATAGCGCATCACCCTTAAAGTTCTTTAAATATGGTTTTTATGCAACTCGCCCATGAGCCCAAGAAGGCCAAGTGCTATAACCTGGCTCTAATACCAATTTGTAACACACCCGACTCCTTAATACTATTTTAAGGGGTGGGGAATTATAAATTTATTTTTCCTTAACTAAATAATCTTGAATCATCTCTCTAAAATGATTCATTCTCTTCTACTTTCCCGTATCTTTCTAATGACTGCTACAAGGTTCTAAACTGACCCATGGTTTATATCTTACATCTTCTCGAATTTCTTCAAAAATTCATTCGTTGAGGGCCACGTGATGCCCCTATGGCTTCAACTCGTTAGCATCATCTCTTGGTTCCTACCACCCATAGGGAAGGTCCATCCATCAACCAATCCAATGATTGTCTTAACCCTCGCCTGAAACGTAGGCTAGTAGGGAATTCATAGTTCGATGCTTTGGCATTGAACGTCTCCTTTATATCTACGCATGAGACCTCCCGAAATTCCAAAATTCCGAAGTCCCTTAAGCTTGTCACATGGTTCTGGCCTTTGGACCTTTTTGGTCTATCTACAATGTTGCATCCCAAATCCTCCGGAGTCTTGAAGTCTTGGACCACCGGAGTCTAGATCACTTCACCAACCATGTTGGCTAGGTGGACATGTACCAGGAATTGACACTTAGGAGGTGTTAGGGTGACACATGTTACATTCCAATGGGCCTATAGGGTATGTGATACACAAGAATCCCAGTGACATGTGGCACGTCAAGCTGGGGTCCACGTCATGTCGGGTGATGTCACTACACCACGTCACCCTGGACAAAAAATCTTATAACATTCGTCAGATCTCACGGTCAAGATCCGACCATGTATATTGATAGATCTAAGGCTCTTGTTACCTCAGGGATTCGGTGTTTGGGAGTTTTGCGATGCAAACTCATATTTTCTTCTGAAGTTCCCAATATATGAACTAAAGGGGCTAGCTCCACACATCCTTGGTATATCAACAACTGGGAGAGAACCCGAAGGATCCCTCAATCTAAGGTTCTGGGTTCTTTGCGGCTCCAGCCTTCAGGGTTTTGGATCCCGGTTTAGTTGGTAAGATAGGTTCACCTAACCACCCAAGGAACTGCCTAACACCGGTCAACCTTATAGGAAACTGAGTCTCTCGGTTCCCTTCGGCTAGTATAAGATTGGTAAGGTCAATCATACTCCGAAGTCTCAGACTTCTAGAGCTCTGAAGCTAATACTTAGCTTCCTTAGGCTTAGCCTAAGTTTCCTAGGTATTAATCATATGGGTCCTCTCAAATGGATCTCGTCTGCTCATCTTCCAAATGAAGGGATCTCCCCTTTCAAGGCTTAAAATTCACTATCCTTCTTGAGATTTATCATGAAATGATTAAGGACTTGGTCCTGGAATACTGGTCATAGGGTAAGGAGTCTGAAAGAGGTATCGTATTTGGAAAGATAGGTTCATATTGACACGATATCTCCTATCTCGTTTGTCTTACAAGATTATGTCCCAAGAAGCCTCAAGAGCTAAGTTGGGGTATACATACTATCAGTTAGAATCATAAGTTCACAAGGAGATGAATTCATACACATATCATGACCATTCCACATAGAAATCATTTATATATACACATATATACATAAACCCATGCATTCATCCATTATTTCAGTTCAATACATAAAGTAGGAAAGTAGTTATCAGAACCAGATAACGTGAAGTGATTGTTGAAAGTGGTGTCATTTCCACCCAACCATAGGCTCATTCACTCCTAATGGATTTACCACTAACCACCTCTGAGATAGACCATCATGCTTTGAGATTTACTCCTTTGTACCAGATCAACAACAGTAGGGACGGAGGTTACTCTCCTCCTCCTGCGGGATCTTGGTAACATTTTTCACTATACCAAGCAAGGAGAAACTCTTGATTACTTCCTCAGTCCCTCAACAACCTTGTTTATCAACTTGTATCATTACCCTGATAGCCATTTCCCGCGACCAGAACACACTCATTTCCCAATTCTTCCTTGAACCCGAGAGCTTAGTCTCTCGTCTCTGCACTCTTTGTAGGTCTCCCTCTGCCCACCAGACATTCCTTTCTTTCCTTACTTAGCAAGATTACATGTAGCTCGAATTCCCAGTCTGTGGTCAGGTTTGAAATCATTATAGATGAGTGCTCTGCCCCATCCCCTCATTAACTCTTAAGGAGGTCTTCCCACCTACCAACCTAGTTGTAATTCATTCATTGGTCAAAGGATTGTTTTGGTCCTAAGAAATTAAATCTAGTAAGTTATTGGTTTGGTGGAGGTTAATGCAACCATTCTTGGTCCCTTTCACCATCTCTTTCATAGCATTCATGGTCTCTCTTAGTACACCCCCCCTTCCAGCAGTCATGCAACACTTATCCATTTTCTAGTAAATAATAGAATTTACATTCATTGACCTTTTATACAAAAGGTCCATCAAATCAAAAATTCACACATATTGAGTTTTCCATGGTATCTTGGACCATATAATTATATTTAAAAACTGGGGGAAACAGGGTGTTACAGATGCAATATTAGTAAAATATATGAAAATTTTCTTACAGTAAAAATGTCATCGAATGTTGACCCCATTTGTATGTCTTGAGTTAATTAATCCATTGTCCTCATTGATTTATTAAATGTTTATAAGAGTGCTACTCAAGAATTACCCAAGAGATCAAAATTAACTATATAGATGTATAGTTTTTTTTATCATATAAGCTTCAAATCTTCACTATAAGAAAGTATGTAAATCATTAAACAATTATAAAAGAGAGCTAGGCCAATACAAGCAATTGAGTAGACATGTTCACCTAAGCCACTTGAGGCCCGAAATCATGAAGCGCCAGGAGATTATCCCTGGGTCATAGCCCGAGGACGAGTGAAGGAGACGGACTAGTGAAAAGGAGCTAGCGCCCAAAGTACTGAGTCTATAGAAGCGCTAAGGAAGGGGCCCATAGGTTCCATAAGACCTGCGCTTAAGGAGAAAAAGGGGACCTGTGTAAATTTTTCTAGGGCTATTGAAGGTCTGAAAGATCTAATCCAGTTGGAGAGATTAAGATCCTTGACCGAGAGGTCGAAGACCCTTTAGGAGAGAAGGGGGTTTTACACCAAGTGATATCAGAGCCTGAAATTTTTTTGGGGTAGAGAAAAAGAGCTCGAAGTTGTACTCTATGTGTGAGAAACATTCAACACAATGCCACCAAGGAGACATGTGGAGCCACCTATATCCAATCATGTTGTATAAAGAGAAATGAGAGAGCTTCACACAATATTAGAGGTGATGGAGGCAACACAGAGGAGAGCACATGATGTTGGAGACATCGGTGATGGAGAAAGTGAATAAATAGAAGTTGAAGAAGCTGTAGGGGAAAATATTGTCGAGGAACACTTGTTGAGATCAGTTGTTAAATTGGGAGCTAGAGAAAATATAGACATACCAATGTATGAAGGCAATTTGGACGCTAAAGAGTTGCTAGATTGGATAAGATCCATGGACAAATATTTCAAATATGAGGATGTCGATGAGGAAAAGAAAGTGAGACATGTTGTCATCGGGTTAAAAGGACATGCAACACTGTGGTGGGATGAACTATAGGATGATAGGAGAAGCAAGGGAAAACAAAAGATAAAGAATTAGGAAAGAATGGTAGCCAAGTTGAAGGATAAATTCATACCCAAATATTATCAGATAAATCTATTCAAGAAGTTGCAGAACCTAAGATAGAAGGGTATGACAGTGAAAGAGTACACATAGGAGTTCTACAAGCTGAATATCAGGACTAGACAATCAGAGAAAGATGAGGAAAAATTTTCTAGGGATATAAATGGCCTGAGGTATGAAATCTAGGATGAGATCAACATGATGTCAGTAAGAACAGTGGAAGATGCTTACCAGATTTCTCTGAAGGCAGAGGAGAAGTTGGCCAAGAAACAGAGTCAACGAAAAAGAGGGAGAACCCCAAGCAAAGGTAAGGGAGTTTCCCATGAAAAGGCACAAAAACCCAAGGATGAGACTGAGAAACCACATAGTCACTCATAAAGAGGAGGAAGTTCTCGAGGGAGACAAAGTGGTGGAAGAAATTTTTCTTCTAGAGGTAGAGGAAGAAGTAGAGGAGAGGTAATATGTTATGCCCATGGAAAGACAAGACACATGTCTTGGGAATGTCATGATAAAAAGAAAGAAGGAGGTAAATCTCACATTTCAGTAGCGTAGAAGATGAATGTTGAAGTAGAAACAGAAGACTATAGAATATCCATGATGTTGAAGAAGGTTCTCTTGAAACTAAATCCAGAGGTTGAAAAGCCAGTGCAGAGGAACAGTTTGTTCAAGACTTCTTCCAAGACTAAATACAGAGTGTGCAAGGTGATAATTGATAGTGGGAGCATCGATAATCTAGTATCCACAGAGATGGTGGAGAAGTTGGAGCTGGAGAAAACTAACTACACATCTGAAGCCATATAAGGTCTCATGGTTGCAAAAATGACACCAGGTAATGGTCACTAAACAATGCCTCGTTGAATCTAAAATAGGAGGATATAGAGATGAAATTCTTTGTGATATGATTCCCATGGATGTATGTCATGTTTTTTTGGGAAGACCATGGAAGTTTGACATTAATGTCATTCATGATGGGAGAAAAAATACTTACACCTTGGAGAAGAATGGTAGGACACACATGTTGTTTCCAATAGAGGAGACGAAAGTAAAATAATAAGCCATCACAAGCATACTTATCATGAGTGGGAAGGAACTCCTGAGTGAAGTCAAGAAAGAATAGAAGATGTAGTTTTATATGGTGAGGAAACCTAGAGTTTTCCTTGAAATTACTTCTATGGATGATTTACCTGAGGAAGTTCAAGAGTTGTTGGAGACTTTTGCTAACATAGTAGTAAATGAGTTGCCTAAATCATTGCCACCCATTAGAAGTATCATCCATCATATTTATTTGATACCAGGAGCAAGTCTACCGAAAAAAGAAGCATACATATTGACACCTCAAGAGAATGACGAGGTAAAGAAACAAGTCCAAGATTTGTTAGATAAGGGTTTGGTCAGAGAGAGCTTGAGTCCATGCGCAATAATAACTGTGTTGAGCCTGGAGAAGGATGGAGGCTGGAGAATGTGTAATGACTCAAGGGCCATAAACAAGATCACCATCAGGTATAGATTTCCTTTGCCAAGAATGGATGACTTAATGGATTGTTTAAGTGGAGAAAATTTATTTTCTAATATATATTTTAAAAGTGGATATCACCAGATAAGGATGAGAGAAGGTGATGAGTGGAAAACATCCTTTAAGACAAATGAGGGGTTGTATGAGTGGCTTGTTATGCCAATCAGCTTAACAAATTCCCCAAGTACTTTTATGAGACTGATGAATGAAGTACTGAAAGATTTCATTGGTAAGTTTGTGATCGTATATATGGATGATATACTAGTCTTTATAAAAATTAAAGAGGAGAATTTGATACATATGACCTTAGTGATGAGGAGACTATAGTAGGATAATTTGTTGATTAATTTGAAGAAGTCCTCTTTTATGAAGACATAACTCATATATTTAGGTTTTTTGATCTCTTCAAATGAATTGAAGATGGATCTAGAGAAGATGAGAGAAATCAAGGAATGGCCATCACCAAGGAGTATATTCGAAGTGAGAAGATTGCATGGATTAGCAAGTTTCTATCGGAATTTCATCAGAAATTTCAGTGGGATTGGTGCACAAATGATGGATATGGTGAAGAAGAGGAACAAGTATTTTAAGTGGAAAGAAGAGGTTGAGAAAGCTTCAATATATTGAAGGAGAAGATAACAGAACAACCAATTCTGGTCTTGCTGAATTTCGAGAAAACATTTCAAGTGAGATGTGATGCAAGTGGAGTTGCAATTGGAGCGATCTTGAGCCAATATAATAGACCTGTTTCATATTTTAGTGAGAAACTGAATGAGACTAAAAGGAAATAATCCACATATGATAAGGAAGTTTACTCAATAATTCAAGCCTTGAAGAAATGGAGGAACTATATTGTACCAAAGGAACTTGTTTTGTACATCGATAATCAGGCTTTACAATTCATAACTAGAAAGGAGAAGTTGAATCAAAGACATGCTAAGTGGATAGAGTTTATGCAAAATTTTACTTTTTTCATTAAACATATTTCTGGTAATGCTAACAAGGTTGTTGATGCATTAAGCAGAAGATGTCTGATTCTATAGAAATTTCAAGTGAAGACCTTGGGGTTTGAACACCTTAAGGATATGTATCGTGATGATCCAAATTTTAAAGAAGCATATGAAGCATGTGAAAATCATGCTCTCAAAGACAAAAGACAATGGACATAGTATATGATTCAATATGGATTGTTCTTTAAGGGTTGCGAGTTGTGCATACCAAGGTGCTCAATGAGAGAAAATCTACTGAAAGAAAAACACAGTGGAGGTCTGGAAGGACATTTCGGCCATGACAAGACATTTTCATAGTTGAACAATTCATACTATTGGCCAGGTATGAAAGCATAGGTAAAGAAATTTTTGAACAAATATAATATTTTTCAGTATGAAAAAGGAAAGAAACAGAACATTGGATTGTATCAGTCATTGCCTATTCCAAATAGGCCTTAGGCTGCAATAAGCATGGATTTTGTGTTGGTATTGCCAAGAACCCAAAGGGGAAGTGATTCCATATTTTTTGTAGTTGATAGATTCTCAAATATGGCACACTTTATCCCATGCCAGAAGACTAGTGATGCAACACATGTTGCAAATTTGTTTTTCAACGAATTTGTGAAACTTCATGGATTTCTGAGGAGTATTGTCTCGGATTGGGACACACAAGTTGTTGGTCATTTCTAGAGAACATTATGTAAGAATTTGGGGATATAAATTTCTTTTAGTTCATTATATCACCCTCATACGGATCGACGGAATGAGGTGGTAAATAGAATTTTAGGATATTTACTGAGAATCTTGGTCACTGAACATCATAGCCAATGGGATCAAATTATGTCTCAAGCAAAGTTTTCATACAATGGTTCAGTGAACAAAAGTACAGGAAAGAGTCCATTCTAGATAGTGTACGGAATGAAGCCAAGGGGAGTATCAGAATTGAGAGATCTGGAGCAAAGTGAATTCGGAAGCACTGGAGCACAAGACTTCACTGCAAAAATGCAGAAGCTTCATAATCAGATCAAGGAGCATCTACAGAACATAAATGCAAAATATAAATGTAGATTTGATCAGCATAGGAGATAATTTCAGTTTGAGGATGGAGATCAAGTCTTAGCACACCTGAGGAAGGAAAGGTTCCCAATAGGGACATATAACAAGATGAAGCTAAAAATATAGGACCATGCAAGATCCTAAAAAAATTTGGTGCCAATTCTTATGAGATAGAGCTGCCAAAGGATGTGGGTATATCACCCATATTCAACATTTCAGACATGTATCCTTACAGGGAAGACTATGCGAAAGAATTAGAATATCAGAAAGAGATTTAGTGGGAGAAGCAGATGCCTGTAGTAGAAAAGACATAGATGGAGAAGATCATTTATCAGAGGATTGACAAGAAGACTAGGAGAAAGACATACCTTGAGTATTTGGTAAAGTGGAAGGGACACCCAATAGAATATGCCAGTTGGGTAAATGAAGCTGATATCTAGAAGCATGGAAAGTCAGTGCAAGAGTTCATGGACAAGAGTCCATGATTTTTTTCCAGGGGAGTATGATGAAGGAGCATCGTCAGCAAGCACATGTGGAGATACATTTCAGCGCCTTAGCACGCCTCTGAATCATTTACGAATATTAAATGCTAGTGTTTCCTGCAAATCTTTTTCTTGAATTGATTGACAACTGAAGAACATCAAAACGTTGGGGAGAAAATGATCGCGAGTGATCTGGGAGTTTCACTCCTAGAATTTAATGTAATGGAACTTAAGTAGTAGTTTTTTTTTTTGTTTTTTTTCTGGACAATAGAGGTAGTCAGAGGGAACCCTAAGAGCACTTTGGGATAAGCAGAAGTGTGGTACGCCCAAATGAGGCTGCTAAAAATGGAGGATAGTTGAATTTTTTTAGGAGATAGTCGAATTTTAATTGTTGGTTTTCATAGTTGTAGTTGTTTTTACATTAAATGAAGATAACAAAGGAAACTTGATCCAAATGTGTGTGGATTTGTTCTTGCTAAACTCTTCTATTTTATTTTGTGTTTTCATGAATGCATGGATTATATTGTTGAATGTATGAATCTTTGAAATGCTACATAAGTTTCAATCATTTCTCTTCTGAGAGATCGGATGCAAGGAGTGCATATTTTCCGCAAGGAGTGCATCGACAGAGTCTAGATCTGACTTGGGAAAGATTAGAAGGGATAACGGGAAACTTTAGTCTGAGTGTTGAAACGAGCACACATGGTCAAGAATCGACTAAGTGCTAAGAAATCGAGACTGCTAAATGCAAGGAGTGCATAGAGAGATTTCTTTTGAATAAATCACTAAGTGAAAAATTCGTCAAAGATTCCAAGTTCACCAGGAGTGCGACGAAGTCAAGCTCGGGAGAGATAGTGACAAAGAATCACAGAAAGGGAGATATTTTCTAAAGGGTGCGAAGTGATGGTTGATATCCCTTCAGAAGGAATCATGGTCACGAAAAACAATTAGATCTCAAGAAGGTGTGAGGAGGCTACACATCGAAGTCTTTCGGACTTCGCATGTTCACAAGTTTCCATTTGTGAAGGAAGCAAACTTTCCGAAGTTATGAAACCCAAATTCCATATGGACCGTAGATCCATTCAGAGGAAGTGAGATCATTCCAGACCGTCGGATCTAGGAAAAGTTACGCAGTTGATAGCCATGAGTTCCTTCAGATATTCCTGGATTAGAGGATTTGGAGTATCAAGGAGTCAAGAATCCTGAAACCATGAAGGCATGAAGTGCGACGAGATCTCTGTCGTTGATTATCGGAGGGATCGCGAACCGTAGATCCAGTTCTAGGTAACTCCTTCAGTTTGGAGTTTGCGTAAAATGAGACCTTGGGTTACTCCGTCAGTTTGGAGTTTAGGATCTAAATTGTGTAGCGTCAGGAGATTAGCCTTGGGTCATAGCCAAAGGACGAGTGAAGGAGAGGGACTAGTGAAAAGGAGCTAGCACCCAAAGTACTAAGTCTACAGAAGTGCTAAGGAAGGGGCTGTTATAGGTGAATCCCCCTGCAGACAAGTGAATTCCCTCTTGGTCTCTAGACTCCTAAGGCCAAGATAGAAAAGTGCTTAACATGGACACTAGAATCCTTTTAGGTCTAATCAAGCCAATATATGAAGGAGAAGAAGAAAGATATGTACCTTATTAACGACATGTGTCCTTGCAAAGTCCTGGCTAAGCTTCGATCCTGAGCTCCCTGATAGGTCCTATAGAACAAACAAAGATACAATGGACTTCCTATTCTACTGAGATTAGCTTAAATATAGATTTATCTAATGAATACAAACTCATGTGGAACAAACATAAGTTTGAAAGAAATAGGGCAAGCATTGATTATTAATGAGAACAAGTAAAAGTACTTACAATACTTTGATGAAGGTGCAACAACTTCTTCCAATTCTCCTTGTCCAACCCCTTTGCTCAAGTAATATACATTGATTTCTTTGATAACATCTCACTTATGAGATCATACATGTCACATATCCAATCTCTTATGTTCATACCACTTATAGGATCATAAGTTTGGTATCAATCTCTAGTCTCTACTGTACCTTTCACCATGAGAAGGCCTCCTTATATAACCTTGGAGAGGCCCAACCACTTGAGATATCTTTGGGATAAGTTGAGGAAAATTCACTAATGGTATCGATACTTTATCGGATCCATCACCATCCTTTGTTAGTCCTCCATCAGTTAATCCTCTGTCTAGACCACTTCAGATTGAGAAACCTACGTTCGACTCTATATTATTCCCTCCTAAGAGCACTATCCGTAAATATACATTTAATCCTGATCGTCAGATAGAACCAAGTGGAAGGACAGGATAAGAGGACCCCATAGGACACAAAATATTGAAACCCCCAAGGTCTCGAAATAAATAAGGGCCACCAGATATGGGAAATTCATGGTGATTGTTGGATGAGGATAGGTGGGTCCAATAGTGGTCAAGTTTGGTGTTGAACACTTCAGCTAAAAAGAGTATGAAACATGTAAGTTTACCCTGAGCCCCGAAGTCTCGAAGTTAATGAGGGCCATCAAATATGGGAAATGCATGGTGATCGTTGGATGAGGATAGGTGAGTCCAATGGTGGTCAAATTCGATGTTGACCACTTCATCGAAAAGGATTATGAAACATGTAAGTTTACTGAAGGTCAAAGCCCCAAAGTCTCAAAGTGAATGAGGGTCATTGGATCAAGAATTTAGGTGAAAACTAGACCGTCTGATATAGATTAATGATCCAAAGGAGAAATACATATGACATTTTAGGAGATCCACGTCAGCAAGACCAGGTCAGCAAGGAAACGTGGTCCAATTATATGGTGAAAAGTGTCAAGGTCTAGTTGGCACTTTAGGTATACGAAAGTCACAAATCTAGGTGACACGTGGCAACTAATCAACTAGTTCCATGTCAATAGTGACGTCAAAAATCCATGTCACTCTGAGGTTACTAACTTCGGGGATATCTAAGTTTCCCTTATCAGTTAATCACTGAATGTCATAATCACTAAGTAACACTAAACATTGATCCACTTCGGGAGCATTATCAATCGTTGATCAAGCATAGTGGATGAATAGAGTAAGTATGAGGAGTTAACTAACAGAAAGCGGTCACCGTAGCTTTATGACTTATTCGGTAGGTAAGACCTTCATAGGTATGGAACTACTTTACAGTTTGAGTAACCTAGAGTTACAGATTTGTGAATAGCCTAATACCCAGAAATCAAGAGCTACCTTTCGCCTAATCCTACAGTCCTAGCTCCTGGACATGTGAAGGTTATTAAGTAGAGAAGTGTTGATACACACTTCGACGGAATTTGCTTCGAGAGAATTGGAAGATTGAAAAGTCTAGAGTCACGAATCACTGAAGTACTAGAGTGAATGAAAACCATCCACTTAGCCACAGATTAAGTCTTGATTGTCAATTTGTTTTATTCTCGAGTATACTTTTGAAATCGTCATATTAGCACCTATCAGGACTGGCATTTGGTTATGGGTTCTCATCTCATGATAGAGGAATAAGGATGAAATAAGAACTGCTAGGAACAATGCTTAAATGCATAAGCCTGTGGTTTTGAGCCCATGGTCATTTGAACATTGGGTTGAAGGAAGTGCCTCATACATAATTCATTTGTGTAAATAGCTTAAGACCTATAGAGTAATTTGACAGAGATTAACACCATAACAATACAGAGAGCATGTAAAAGCTTGAATATGATCTGTTGGCAAACTTGGGAATGCAACAGGAGTATGGGAATGATGTAATGAGTCAATCCATATCTATAATCAACTCATGAGGAAAAAATTTGAATCAAGATTAGTCTTCTAATTAAATTGAGAAACTTACACAATAATTAATGAATAAAAGGAAAAGATTATTTATGTTAAAATTAAATGAAGAGGTGCAATGGTTCATGTCAAAAAGACATAATGGTTCAATCATATACCTATTTAAATACTATCTAAACTAGAAGTGGTGGTCAATCTAAGTGTCTTGGTGNATATATATATATATATATATATATATTCGATTGAATGGAAGTTCATTCTATCAGGTTGGTGCATGTTTACAAGCTGAGTCTTTTTATGAGGGTTATATTCCTCACATCTCAGTTGGATTTGAGATCAACAAGCTGGGTCTTGTTATGAGGATTGGATTCCTCATTTCTCAGTTGGATTTGAGAACTACATGCTAGGTCTTGTATGAGAGAGTTGGATCTCTCATATTTAGTTGAAGTTGAATATATTAAAGGATTGGTTTTATCTGTATCCATTCAAGTTAAATAAATAAAATAAATATATTTTATCTACTTCATACAGTTTGTGTTAGACATGTTTATAAAAATTAATTGAGCTACATACATCTTATTCAGTTAATTCAGTTAATCTATGAAAGTATGAAAATAAGTCAAAAGTTCCAGACACTGATTCACCCCCACCCTCTCAGTGTCAGTGTGTGTTTCAGCAATGTTTAGGGGGGTTGTTGGAAAAATTTATATTTTCAACACATTAGTTCAATGGGAATTAACTGACTAGTTATATTTTAGGACTTTCTATTTAGACCATCACTATTATGCATGCATGCATTCCTAAGGAAAGATAACTGCTTGATTGATTTTCTTAATTATGGAATGTTATGTCTTATATATGAGTGTATTCCACGCATTCATTGTATCATATTGATCATCATCTATGTATCAATCATTCATTCATTGATCAACTCATTGGATTAGTGTGAATATATTTTCTCATTCTTCCATACTGAATCTCTCTTCCTTTCTTGATAATTTGTGTGTGTACTTGCTTTAGATAGATATCTTATGCAGGTTTTGATGAAACATTGACAGTATGGTCGTCAATATAACGACGTAAAATTGATCTTTCATGGATATATAGACGAGAGTTCAAACATGCATTTCCCTATCAATGACAATGCAAAATGTTGTTAATATACCGACTAAAATGCACACGCTCATTGATATACTGACAACATAGGACTTTGATCTAGTCATATTTTATGTGCTCAACGATCATTGGAAGTTTGAACATTTTTTGATATACCGATGAAGTTTGTGGGTCTTTAAAAAACCCAAATAGCCATTTGAAAGTGCTTAACGGTCATTGAATTACTCAGGTTTAACATGGTCAACTATCATCATAAGGTCAACAAAATATAGAGATTTTGAAAATTTAGTTGTAGGTGCGGCATCTTGGTGCAAACCCCCATTCTCTCCTAAAGGGCCCACGACCTCCAAGGATGCCTCAATGTGTGTCATGTCTATTTCCTATTGGAAAGCCATCGACTCTCCTCCCTTAACCGAATCACGCAACATGCTCAAAGCCTTTAATGGCTCTAGATTTAAGCCTTACGATGTCCTCCCTTTGTTGCCTATTTCGTTAGAAGGAAAAAAAATCAACATTGAAGTTGAGGTCTTTGACGCTCCTCTCAATTACAACCTTTTACTTGGCCGTAGCTGGATCGATTCCATGCGTGTAGTTGTGTCCACTCTTTTCCATGTCGTACGTTTCCCACATTAGGGAAAAGTAATTACGGTGGACCAATTGGCCTTCTTTAACTCTGATACATGTACCAGCAACGTACCTTTCATTGCAAAAACACCCTCTGGATATGAGAATGTCGGTGTGGGTCATATAAAAGATTCCACGCTGATGGGTACTTTCCCCATCCCACCACCTGACGTTCCACCTCCTTTGGTTGCCTCGATCAACATGATATCCACCTTTGTTCGCGAAACTCCCATGTCTTCTAACCCGTGGGTAGTACCCGCACCCAGTGATTATCTTCGCTACAATGATCAGATGCCCTTGAGTCCAGTTGAATCCGCTTACCACGCCATTCAATCAGCATCCCCCTCTACTCTCTCTCTTGGCAATTCATCTTTGGATCCATTCCTTTTCATTTTTCCTACAGACGAGATGATTATGTCTGTTATGTCCATGGAAGATACCCCTTGGGATGATGGACATCATCGTTCCATTCTCTTCCTAGAACAACACACCATTGAGAGTTACCAACGGATCTCGACTTCATCAACTGGTTTCGTCATTTCTACCATTCACGATTCTACACACGATATGTTCTACGAAGGGAACTTAAGTAATATCTCACCCACCATCCCCCTCGACATATCCATTAAACCTGGAGTTGTCGAAATTGTGCATATCGGAGTTTCGTGTTCCAATGACAAAGTTGTCACCTACAAGTCTCTTTTTCAAGAATTTCATGACGTCTTTGCATGGAGCTATGAAGAAATGTCGGGTATTGAACCTGACATTGTTGTACACGAGATTAAGACATACCCAGGCACTAAACCTGTCCGGTAACGACTTCGTCCAGTCCACCCGCGTAAAGCAGCTGCTATCAAGCTTGAAGTTGAGAAACTTCTTAAAGATGGCTTTATTTACCCTGTGGCTCTAACTGACTGGGTTTCCAATATTGTTCCGGTTAACAAGAAATAAGGTATGATCCGCGTGTGCATTGATTATAGGGATATTAACAAAGCTTGTCCTAAAGACAACTTTCCTACCCCCTTTGTTGACCAGATCATCGATGATTGTTCCGACAGTGAAATAGTCTCTTTGATGGATGGTTTCTCTAGATATAATCAAATCAACATTGTACCCGCCGACCAACACAAGACCTATTTTATTTGTCCTTGGGGCACTTTTTCCTACCAGAAACTACCCTTTGGTTTAAAGAATGTCAGCGCGACTTTTCAACATGCTATTTCTTAGGCCTTTCATGATATAAATCACATTGGGAAACCGTATCTCGATGACCTACCGGCTCATTCCATGCACCGTGTAGATCATCCAACACACCTCTGAGCCATTTTCCTTCGATGTTGGTTTTACTGTATACGCTTTAACCCACACAATTGTGTTTTTTGTGTAGAATCCGACCGACTTCTAGGATTTATTGTTTCATGTCAAGGGATCAAGGTAGATCCTTTGAAGGTCGAGGTGATTCTCAATCTCCCTCCTCCTTCCTCACTTCGCCAGCTACAGATTTTGCAAGGGAAGGCGAACTTTCTACGTCGTTTCATCCCAAACTACACTTAGTTAACCCTTGGATTTACTCGACTACTCAAGAAAGGTTTTGAGTTTGTATGGGACACTACTGCTAACAAAGCTTTCGACGCTTTAAAATTGACTTTAACCTGTACCCCACTACTTTTCCCACCCAATTACAGTTGAGATTATTTCCTTTATCTCACAGCCTCGGACTCTACCATTGCTATGGTTCTAGTCTAGGAGGATGGTTCTCATGACGAACATGTCATTTATTATTTGATTCAGAGTCTCACAACTACCGAAACCAATTATTTACATGTTGAAAAACTGGCCTTGGAAGCCATCCAAGCTGTCCAACGTTTCCAGCATGATATCCTTTTATGCAAGACTACTGTCATTTCCAACTACAACCATATGCAACACATTCTTACACGCCAATTTCTAGGGGGAAAATACTCCAAATGGATCGTAATACTCCAGGAGTTTGACTTAGAATTTGAATGCACTAATTCCAAGAAATCCTTGGTGTTTTCCGAATTGATATGTGACCTTCCCTGTTCTGAGACAGAAAATGTAGAAGATGATTCATTACCCAATGCATCCCTTTTTTTGATCAGTTCCAATGACCTTTGGTATGGGGATATCATTATATATCTCCAGACTCAGACTTTCTGGCTCGATTTGTCTAGCACTGACCACCATCGAATACGTTACCAAGCCCATCAATATATTATCCTCAGTGATACTCTTTATCGTCGTGGGATTGACTATGTTTTTCGACGATGCCTCACCTTTGATAACGTCGAGAAAGCCTTGAATGACTGCTATTCTAGAGCATGTGGTGGTCACGTGTCTAGGTATGCTACTGCCCAAAATATTTTACGAGCTGGGTATTTTTGGCCTTCTTTATTCAAAGATTGTATTATCGTTGTCCAAAAATGCCACGCTTTCCAAACATAAAACAAAAAAATATGATCACACCCTGCTCCTCTACACCCTGTAGTCTCCATTGGACCTTTTGCGAAATGGGGTATCGATTTCATGACATGTCACCCTCACTCGGCCGGGGGGCATGGATACATTATTGTAGCCGTAGATTATTTTACGAAATGGGTCGAGGCGATGCCTACATTCGACAATACGGGAAAGACTACAACACTATTCATATTCAATCATATCATTGCTCGATTTGGTGTTCCCCAAGCTATCGTTACTAATCACAGTAGCCACTTTAGAAACTTCACGATGTCCAAAATCACCAAAAATTTGAGTCTTCTCCATGAAAACTCAACACCCTATTACCCGCAGGCCAATGACGAGGTTGAAGCAATAAACAAAGTCCTCATTACCATGCTTCTATGAATGATAGGGATTCACAAAAATAGTTGGCACATGATGTTGTTTTCAGCATTGTGGGCTTACCGGACATCCGTCAAGTCTGCTACCGGGCTTACACCTTTCCAGTTAGTTTATGGTATAGAAGCCATCTTTTCGATTGAATGTGAGATACCATCTCTAAATCTAGTCGTTGAACTTCTCCCAAACACTTCTGTTGAAGAAGAACATCTGTTGTATCTTATGCAATTGGACGAAACCCGTCGTGATGCCACCCTAGTTATAGAAACCTATAATAAACACGTCAAATCCCAATACAACAAACATGTCAAACCACGCATTTTCTCTAAAGGTGATCTAGTTCTCCTTTATGAACAAGATCGAGATTTTCTAGGGGCCAAAATTTTTGAGGCTATGTGGCAAGGTCCTCATATCATCAGACGAGTGTTGGAGAAAGGAGCCTACGAACTAGTGGACAATGATGGTGTCCCTTTGAGTGAACGTAGAAATTGGCTTTACTTAAAGAAGTACTATGCTTAGGTCATCTATGCATGAGTGCTTGTATTTTATTGTATCATACTTTTTTGTGTTACTTTAGTGTTCTTTTTTGTTATTTGGTTTCTACCCTCAACCTCTTATCTTGCGTTGTGCTTGGTTTCCAGATGTCGAAGTCTTCACTACCCCACATTGGCTTCGTCGATGGCGCTAGTCGTAGTACTCAGAACCTTACTTCTACTGCATAGGAAATTTATGCACCTACAAATGAACTTATCAGTCTACGAGGTGTTTGCCTCAGTCATGCGACCAATAATATTGCAGAATATAGCGTCATCATCGAATTGTTGACTGATGTTATTTCTCTTGGTATCTGTCACCTGGTTATACGACTCGATTCACAACTAGTAGTACTACAATTAAGTAATGTCTATGCTATCCAAAGTCCTAATTTATTACGGGTATATATAAGAATTCACCTTATGGAACATTATTTTGATTATATCGAATATCAGTACATTCCTAGATGTCTAAATACATTGACTGATGCTTTAGCTAATTATGTGTTAGAAATACATCTAAGACATTTATAAAACCAATCACACATCACATGTATTATACAAAACAAAATAAGCCAATAGAAGCCGCATATATATATACAATGATCACAAGTTTTACAAAAAAATTGTCCAAAGACCAAAATATCAAAATATATGAATCCCATGGCTCCTACAAATTAGCATCATAGATGATGCTCATGGTAAAATACAACTTCTAGGGCTACCCTACGGAGCAGTCGACTAAGAGACTCAAACACACCCACAGTATGGCACTGATAGCATCTCAGGATCTCCCCAATAGATATGTCTAGGACGTCTACAGTCAATCCCTCTAAGTTCTGTTCAATTGCCTCATATTCCTCAACATCCCATCGTGCCACTAGAGCCACTTCCCCTCGTCTATGAATGGGAGATGTTCTTGGAGGTCGATACGGTGTTAAGCCCTAATATTGGCTCATTACCCCTTGATTGGGGCATATTAGATTAGTAATGCTACTTTATTTATGTCGTATTTAGGCCATTAGTTGTAATTTAGATTAGTAATGTTATTTTAATTATGGCGGCTTTAGGCCATTATTTATAATTATACCTCCTAGTCTCCTATATATACCAAGGNAGTCAATCCCTCTAAGTTCTGTTCAATTGCCTCATATTCCTCAACATCCCATCGTGCCACTAGAGCCACTTCCCCTCGTCTATGAATGGGAGATGTTCTTGGAGGTCGATACGGTGTTAAGCCCTAATATTGGCTCATTACCCCTTAATTGGGGCATATTAGATTAGTAATGCTACTTTATTTATGTCGTCTTTAGGCCATTAGTTTTAATTTAGATTAGTAATGTTATTTTAATTATGGCGGCTTTAGGCCATTATTTATAATTATACCTCCTAGTCTCCTATATATACCAAGGAGACATTTTCATTTTGAATCATCTTGTACTTGAACATTTAAGTGGGGTAAAAGGAGGTTTCCCCCTCAAAGAGGCTTATTATCTGAAATTATC
>JASDQU010306069.1:0-31722 GCA_032191745.1 Picea mariana | reverse complement strand
TGGGTATTTTTAAGACTACAACCATACAAACAGATGTCCCTCAAGCAAGCCAAGAAGGATAATAAATTATCACCAAAGTACTATGGCCCTTATAAGGTGTTGCAAAAGATTGGTACTATGGCATACAAATTGGAGCTGCCTACATCTTCACGAGTACACCCAGTTTTCCATGTTTTATGCTTAAAGAAGGTTATAGGTGACAAGATCCCAGTTCAAACTATATTGCCAGAACTTGACGAGGAAGGAAAAATCATATTGGAGCCTGAAGCCATCACTGACACAAGAATTTTCCAACTGAGGAATAGATCGATTCCAGAGTATCTCATTAAATGGAGGAAACTACCGGCTGAATATTCCACTTGGGAAGATGAGTCTTTTATACAGAAGCATCCAGAGTTACTCAAGCATTGTGCACAACACTTGTCTCAAGGGGAGGGGCATGTTAAGACCTAATATTGGCTCATTACCCCTTAATTAGGGCATATTAGATTAGTAATGCTATTTTATTTATGTCGACTTTAGGCCATTAGTTGTAATTTAGATTAGTAATGTTATTTTAATTATGTCGGATTTAGGCCATTATTTGTAATTATACCTCCTAGTCTCCTATATAAACCAAGGAGACATTTTCATTTTGAATCATCTTGTACTTGAACATTTAAGTGGGGTAAAAGGAGTTTTCCCCCTCGAAGAGGCTTATTATCTGAAATTATCTCTTTTTCAAGGCGTTGACTACTTTTCCTGAGGTTTTTCTATTCTAAATTGATGTTTGGTTCTTAACATACGGTCCCACATCTGTGTCATCAAAAGAGTTTTTTGATTAGTCCTTGGATCAAAAACATAAAAAAAAAACATTTTATATGATAAAATTTACAAAAACATTAAAAAACAAAACAGGACATGACATGACGCTTCCCCTAAGTTACAATCATTGAATTTGTCATTGAAGAAGGAATAAGTGACATACCTTTAGATATTGTTTCCTTATGTCTTTGTTGTCCCTGCTTCGCTTTGGTCACCTTGTGATATCAGATCTACAACGACACAAATCAACCAAGGTGAAAGAAACAATAATATATTCAATAAAGACCTAAACATGTGATCAAGGAGTCATGTAATAAAATAAAAGTGATTTTATGGGAAATGGACATGCCACTGTATTATATTAAATAAAAGTAGAAGATACAACCAGATTGCCTTGATGTTGCAAGCTTCCTTTCAGTGGTCCTTTGTTCCAACACACACACTTGCTCCAAACTTGCATGAAGAAGATCCACTATGGCTTGATGGACAAATGGAGGCCTCAAGCACCAATTCAAACAGGATTCCCCACACAATTCTGAACCTATTTTTTCATCAATTCTCTATTCAATCTTGCTTAACTTCTTCCTTGAGAAACATTTCATTATATAGGAGAAGGAGAGATGGTTAAAGGGATGAGGATGATCCCACTAAATCTGAGAAGTCAGTAGGATGCCAACCATGCGAATGCCAACTCATTTTCTAGAAGATCCTCTTGTAGAACCTTCATAACCTCTTCTTCCATTTAAGCTTTGAAGCAGGTTCGTGCCCTGCCTATAGAACAACTGCGAACCCCTCGCAATCCAAGTATAGAGTAGCCTGCAAGAATCAGGGTTTTTCACACCCTACAATATATGTAGCCCGTGAACTCATCTTAAAAGTATGTTTTGTAGAAGAAGAAAATGGTCACTTTTCTCAGCAAAAATGTCCTTATGAGAGCCTGAACACATAACACCAGAGTGACCAAAATAATGTGTAACAAAATTCCCCCCAAAGTATGAGGTTGGAACTAGTGACAGCCAAAATACTTTGTAAAATGTGTGTGTCAGAAACAAGGATCACACCTAATCGGAAACCTACAAACAATCAAGCATCTACAAAATATAATACCAATTCTAAGGTAGGCATTCCCGTGCTCAGTCTACAAATGAATGAAATCACAAATGTAGGCCATGGCCACCAATCATACACCATGGATCCATGTCATCAAAATGCTACATAGCCACCAGGAATACATTGTTGATCTATGTATTAGAAGACTCAGATTAGGACATAGCCACACGACATACAAAGTGGATCTATGTGTCAATACAAATCATAAATTCTCTATCGTAACCTGGACCAAAAATATGAGACCCAGGGTCTTCAATCCCGTTGTCTGAAAATATGAATCTAGCCATGTGATTATAGGTGTCGAAGTCAAACATGGTAGAAACCACTTGATTACCGGTCATTGATGAAAAATGTTAACAAGTGCGAGGGAAATCACCATTGATGTCAATGAATCCCAAGGTACCTAAGTACAATCCAAACAGATGTGAATAAATGATTTGTATTCGAACACTCGGCGAAATCTCTCAATCAGGGACCAATGATGTGAATCCACTGTCGAAAGCGAAGAGACCTGCCATTAAGGCATGCAGGTTCTAAGGTACTAAATTATTTCTAAGTCTTATTCCCGAATAATGAGTTGGATTCGACGGAAAAAGACTTGTCATAAGAGGGCCTTGATGTATCCCCCATCAATGACATGAAATGAGTAACAAATTTTAGGGTAAGTCGAAGTACAAATATGATTTGAAACTGACACAGGGAAGGCCGACATGGTAAGAATTGACAACTATAGATGGTCAACTCAATGGAGGGGTTGTTTGGACTTCTCTTGAACATATGAACGACACGACAATGGTCTTGGAAGCATTGACTCAAAGACGACCCAAGATATGACCTTGTAGCAAGTCAAACGAGAGACAAATGGATTTCCCAACCCATATTTAAATGACGAACATGGGGTGTCATGTTCAAAAGAGACACTTACTACCACTAATACAAATGCGAAGGCATATCCCTTTCCCAAAATTTCCCCCACCATTTCTGGCGAGTACCTCTTTATTTTCACACAAGCTTGAGGAGGATAACATATGCTTGTTGATGTAAGCTCATCCTTCGGACGAGTCCCTCGGAGTATGTTTAGCGAACCCTAGGAAGGAGTGGTTCGGTCCCATAAGGGCCTTTGGATGTTTGTTTAACCAGCCCAAAGATAGAAAACTCAGGGGTTTTTCATATTTTGAGAGTCTGAAAAACAATTAAAGAGAACTCTCCCAGTTCCTTTTTTGTAAATTAGTTTGACGAGACTGAAAAAATGATAAACTATCGCTCATCGAACATTTTCTTCAAATACTTTTACAAGCATGAAAAGAAAAAAATCGCTCGACAATTTTTCATTTTTATGGAGCGTGAAAAGAGATTAAAGGATACTCCCTTACTTTTGTTGTTTTCATGTTACCATGACGAGTACGAAAAGAAGACAAAAGTATACTTGGTTGCGTTCTCATGTATTTTTTAGCGCGAGAACAAACGAAGACTGAGCTCGAGGTTTTTCCTACAAAACCCTAAAAAGGTATTTGTACATGTGACAGATAAAGAAGAAATATGCCTATACACCATCTTTCAGGCTTCCATGTCATCTATTTGTGAAAAAACCATACTCACAAAGCCATTAGGGTAATAGGTTTTTAGGCAAAATAATAAAAATAATATAAAAAATCAATGAAAAATAGTAAAAAAATGAATAAATATGGATGAAAAGCCCTTTTTACCATTTCATTGTTACTTTGTCAAAAAACTTGTCCAACACACCTCTTTTTTCCCAAATTTCTTTGGTCGATTGCGGGAGGTACAAGCGGTCATTTAGCAAACGGTTTCGGCCAACGAGCTAATCTCCTGATTCTTCAACTTTTTCATGGAGTACATTTGATTTTTATTAGCAAATTTTAGGGTTTGAGTCCATTTTGGGGCCGGTAGGTGCGCTTAGGCATTCTCGCAGGTGGGCCATTTGGGACCTACGAGAACCTAAGGTTTTCGCAGGTGGGCTTTAGTGCACCTGCGAGAATCTTGCGTTGTGTGAAAGCTTCTCCTGCGAGGGTCGAAAAATGGATTTCCGTGTATGTTTTTCCTCAATAAAAAATTATTCAAGAGGTTAAATTGAGTTGGTAACTTCCTTCTCATGAATCCATTGCAGGTATTGATCATCACAATGTTGGAATGGAGGGAAAGAGAACACAAGGAGGATGATGCCATTGCCAGAAATGATCTAGGTACAATTGGTGCCCTCCGGGAATGTGGGATTTAAAATTTTTTCAAGATCCAGAGCATGAGAGCCCAACTTAGGTTGTTAGAGTACCTGGTCCACATGTGGGATGTGGATCAACAGGTATTTCATGTAGGGGTCCACACGCTTACACTATATATCGAGGATATCTATTTTATGACGGGGTTGTCACGACGTGGATCCCATGCAACTCTAACCGGAGGTAGAGGTGGTGGACTTCCTATGAGCGAGTATGTTCGCCGATATTGTGTTCCTAAGGTGGAGAGAAGCAAGGGTAAAGTTGTCATATGGGGTGTCCAGGATCTGACTCTACGGACTATCTTATTTACCATTGTGTCACAACTTTTTATCTATTTATTGTACATTTTTTACTCATGTTTCCATCAATGACAACAAACAATCAATAATGCCAACAAACATCACTATGGAGTAAAAATGAGTCTCGAAAACTATTCCATATTACTTTTTGGCTTAAGCTCCCTAGATTAGCCCTTTTTCCTTAACTTTTAGCCCCCCCTTTCCCTAACTAGTGGACTTCAGTCCCCCATAGTCTTTTATCATGGTCAGTCTATGCACAGTGATGTATTTTTTTATTAATGATGAGACATATACAAAATTAGGTGCTCTGGCCTTTAACATCTAGGCTCTCCAGCCTAATAATCACAAAACTGGCTCACCAGCCTATAAAACACATCATATACACAAAGGCTCCCTAGTCTCAAAATCAAGCGCACTTAAGTTGTTGCGCGTGATATCCTATAATGTGCACACTTCATCATTTTACTTCGCAGCACATGTGCGCACTATGCCATGAAAGGTGCATACAAAAATGATATCAAACAACTCACTAGCTTAAATACATTTTCATTTACATTACAATTGGGTTCGTCCTAGGGATATTGCAATCCCCTCCCCTTATTTATGCATTGTCCTCAGTGCATTATGTACTCATGCACACCAAAATTTCAAAAATCCTCAAAAAGATGTGGGAATTATGCCCGCATTRAATCCTCATGCTCCCAAGTAGCATCCTCAGGACTGTACCAAGTCCATTGGACCTTTACAATCCCTATGGCTTGATTCTGGAGCTGTTTGATTTTCTGGTCCAGAATGCGTACCGGATGCACTTGAAAAGTGCCTTCTTGCTCCAYCTGGATCACATTCTAGTCAATAACATGATTAGCATCAGGTATATATTTCTTGAGCAATGATACATGGAATACATTATGAACAGACATAGATGTAGGTAATGCAATCATATAAGCTACTGGACCAATCCTCTCTAGGGTTTCAAATGGCCCACAATAGCGAGCTGCCAACTTTGAACAATTTCCCAACTTTAGGTAACTTTTATTGGCTTTCACTTTTAAAAATACATGGTCTCCCACTTTAAATTCCCTGTGAGTTCTTCCCTTATCAACATAAATTTTCTTCCTGTCTTGGGAAGCCTTTAAATTTGTTTTATTTTTATCATTTTCTCCTCCATTTCCCTAATTAAATCTGGTCCAACCACTGCTCTATCTACTGAGTTGTCCCATCTTACCGGTGTGTTGCACCTTCTTCCATAAAGTGCCTAAATGGGATCATCTTTAAAGATGTTTAGTACCCATTGTTATAAGAAAACTCTACCAAGTGTAGGTAGTCTTCCCATTTTGACGATTTATCCATCACATACATCCTCAACATATCTTCAATCACTTGATTCACCCTCTTTGCATGTCCATCTAATTTTGGATTATAAGTTGTACTAAAATTCAAATTTGTTCCAAATCCATTAAATAATCCTTTCCAAAAATTTGAAGTAAATTTTAGATCCCTGTCAGACACAATTGTCTTTGGTATGCCATGCAATCAAAAAAATTCCTTCATATAAACATCAACAATGTTGGTTTCCCTATGAGTGAGCTTTACTGAAATAAAATGGGCAACTTTAGTAAGCTTATACACCACTACCATGATAGAATCATGTTGCTTGTTTGTTCTAGGCGGTTTGATGATGAAATCCATTGTTACAACTTCTCATTTCTACTTAGGAATGGGTAATGGCTATAGCAAACCTGTTGGGTGTCTATGCTTAGCCTTTACCTATTGACATTCCAAACATTTGGCAATAAAATCAGCAACCTCTTTCTTCATGCCTGGCCAATAATATTGGCTTCTGATAGCTGCAATAGTTTTCTGATAACCTAGGTGCCCAGCATAAGGTACATTATACATTTTTCTCAATATCAGATTTTTCAATTCATGAGAATTTGGTACATAAATTATGCCCTTGTACATGAGAATTTCTTCATTATCTAGCTTGTATTCTTCAATTTTCTGCTATAAAATACCTTGCTGTAATTTTGCCACTAATTCCTTGTATTTCAAATCTGATTTGGTAGCCTCTATAATTCTGTGTTTCAAATATGATTGGTACATGCTAATGGTTGTATCATTTAATTCATGCACTCTTCTACTGAGTGCATCAGCCAATTTGTTCTCTTTCCCCTTGATATGATTTATATCAAAGTCATATTCACTTAGAAATTCTAACCATCTACTTTGCCTAGCATTTAGAGTTGGCTAATCAAATAAATATTTCAGACCATTATGGTCTGTCCTCAGGTCAAACCTTTTCCCCATGAGGTAGTGTCTCCATTTCCTCAAGGCATGCACTATGGCTGCCAATTGCAAATCATGAGTGGCATAGTGTCTTTCATGCTCCTTCAACTTCCTTGATTCATAACATATAATGAAACCATTTTGACTGAGGACTCCACCAAGTCCTTCTTTACATGCATCTGTGCATATAATGAAGTCTTCATTTGGGTCTGTAATCCTTAGTATTGGAGAACTTGTTAATAATTGTTCCAAGTGTTGGAAACTCTTTTCAAAATCCAATGTCCATTGAAACTTCAGACCCTTCTTTTGTAAGGAAGTGATTGGATTTGCAATCTTTGAGAATCCTTCAATAAATATCCTATAGTATCCTGCAAGTCCCATGAATGATCTAACCTCTGTCACATTATTTGGCGCTGATCATTCTCTAATGGATTCTATCTTCTCAGGATCCACTGTTATCCCATCCTTTGAAATGATATGTCCCAAAAAATGAATTTGTTTCTGATAAAATGAGCACTTACTCAAGTTGGCATACAACTGATGTTCCCTTAATACTTTCAACACCATCCTCAAATGATGCTCATTCTCTTCTTATGATTTAGAATATATAAGAATGGCATCCAAAAAGACAATGACAAACTTGTCTAAATATTCTCGAAAAAGACCATTCATTAAGCACATGAAAATGGCTGGTGCATTTGACAATCCAAATGGCACCACTGTGAACTCATAATGACCATACCTTGTCCTGAATGAGGTCTTACTAATATCTTCCTCTTTAATACTTACCTGATGGTATCCTGACCTGAGATCTATCTTTGAAAATATATTTTCATCCTTCAATTGATCAAAGAGATCAACAATCCTTGGCAGAGGATACTTGTTCTTTACAGTCACTTTATTCAACTATCTGAAATCAATGCACAATCTTAATGTCCCATCTTTCTTCTTCACAAACAAGACTAAGGCACCCCAAGGTGACACACTTGGGTGTATATACCCCTTCTTCAAAAGTTCTTCAAGCTACATTTGCAACTCTTTCAGCTCCGGTGTACTCATTCTGTAAGGAGTCTTTGACACTGGAGTTGATCTAGGCATTAAATTTATAGAGAAATCAATATCTCTCTTTGGGTGTAGTCCCAGTACCTCTTTGAACACATCTTCAAAATCTTCTAGGACTACATGAACTTCCAACTTTGACACCTTATCTTTAGGCGTCTCTTCCACATGAGCTGCAAATATTTGACACCCTTTTCTGTAACATTTCTTCAGTTGCAATGTTGAAATTTCTCTAATGGTTATTTCCCTAGGAATTCCATGCACTTTCCTTAGCTTCCCTTCCTCATCTAAGAAAGTAAATGCCTTATTGTGACAGTCTAGGATAGCATGATGTTGGTCCAACCAATCCATCCTAATTAGATAGTCATAGGAACCTAAAGGAAAGATGTTCAAATCTTCCCCGGTGCTCAGTCCATTCATGTCCATAAGACATGACTTAACCATCTCATTAACTTTTCTTTTGGCTCCAGTTGCACCAACCAATATTTTCCATGCTTTCTTCTTAGCAAATGGAAACTTTCCACCATCTTAGGATCTATATAACTATGACTAGATCATGAATCAATTAAAATAGCAATGGTTTGGTTGTTGATCATACCTTCCACTTCAATCATATGTTACTGACACTGTTCTTGCTTGTTGTCCAGGGCTGCATAGATCCTTGGTACATTTATGCCCATGTCCTCCATTATTTCAGCTGCTTGTACATTGTGAACAATCCTCACTTTTTCACCTCTGTGAGGACAATATCTGAACATATGATCTTCTTTACAACCCCAACATTGAATAAGTGGTTTACTTGGCCTTTGACCCCATGTCTCAATCATTTTGGGTTCTCTAGAAGTTGGTTGTCCCTGAGTATTATTTCTAAAGAATGGTGGCTCAGTTCCCTTCTTCCTCTGATCCGTCTTGAATTTCTTTTTGTCTTCCCAAGATTTTTGGAAAGTTGGCCTTGCTTTTTGTTGATCATATAGGCATTTAGCTTGCCTTATGGTCTCCTCCAATGTCTTGGGATCATCATATTGTATTTTTTCACTGATGAATGATGGCAATCCACTCAAATACCTCTGAATCTTAACTGTCTCATCCTTAATGAAAGAAACATACTTCAACAGTTCTAAAAAACTTCTCTCATATTCATATATGGTCATACTCCCTGTTGGGCCTCAGAAATGTCACATTTATATCCTATTTTTCCGTCACTATTCCTTACATTTCATCATCCCATTAACCTTCCATCATACCATTTCCATAAATACACTTGGGTTTCACCTTATTATTTTCCACTTTATTCATTTTAGTATTATAAGTGAATTTGTGATTAAATATTAGAAAAATAACATATTTTCATTACATATCAAGGTTGGATGAGTTTGATGATGTGTGTAGGCATATGTGAAGATTTCAACAAAGTCAAATATTACCACCTAGCCTCAAATTCGAATTTCATCTTCAAGCTTTGAAGATTTGAAGAATATTTGGGACAATCATTCAAGCATATTCAAAGGAGAAGATCATGGAAGATTTGGATGGCATATCCTATCTAAGATATGTGAGAGATGTGTGGAGGATTTGAAGAGATCATATCTTTTAATAATGGGAAAGGTGTTGAGAATGGTTGAGAGAATAGTGGATCTATAATTATGACACTCTTCAAGACTTTCATGTATATAAGAGAGTTCTCTCTCTTCATGAAGAAGCATGTTATTCATAATGGGGAGATTAGCTTGGGAGTTAGAGATCATGTAATTCATAATTTAGTCTTGTAATTAGGAGAAGGGGATTCTTAGCTTTGTTATTCTTTCATGCTTTGTCATTTGACTCTTGTAATATAATTTGAGATTGATATATTGTGTGAGCTCACATATGTCTTTTGTTATTCAACTCTTCACATATTGTATTGCTTTCCTAGATTAATTTCCTGCTTTCCTAGTTAGTCTTTCGATGTTTTCCTAGATTAATTTCATTTCAGAAATTTAGATTAGATTACTTCTACTTCAGTCCTCCATATATAGTGTGTGTGCTTTGTAAGCCTACGAACCTCAGATTGAAAAATTAAATAGTTGGGCAAGTACTACAATGAAATTAAATGACAATATTTCCGCCTAGAACTCCCAAGCTTGAGTTCAAAGAACTCTTTCATTTTCTTGTCATAGTATCTCTTAGTCAAGTATTTATTCTCAAAATACTTCTTGAATTCCCTCCAAGTACCACTTTTCTCTTTAATGTGTTGCACCTGCACAAGTTGATCCCACAGCATGGATCCCTTTCCCTTGAGTTGATAAATGGAAATTCTACGTTCTGCATGAGAAGAATAATTATTCAATTGAAAATACTTTGTCATGACCAACATCCATGTCTCTGCATCTTCATCCTTCTTGTGCTCACCATCAAATGTAGGATGTTTGATTTTTTTCATTTCTCCTCGTAGCTCATCCTTCCAAACCTATTATGCTTCCTGACAGGGGGTGGACTTGAGCTGTTGTGCACCTTCTTATTGGAATGCCTCAAGGAGTGGCAGTGATTTTTGTTAACACTTCTGGTTCTTCTTTTCTCATCAGGAGACCTGTGACTTCCTGATTTGCTTGACCCACTCTCCTTATCCAATTTCTTTTGTATTATGTTCAAGCTCTGCATTAACTTCATGTTGAAGTCCTCTTGCTACTCCTTGGCTCTCATAATCCTTTCATTATCATATTTATGGATTTGGACATCCTTATGCAAATTTCTAATGGTCTCTACCATGTTCATGTTTTCATCCCTTTCTTCTCCATGTCCATTGGAGTTTGTTCCTTCAATGCCCAAATGGACATCCATCCCTCTGATCTCATCTTCTTAGATGTAATTCTACTATGCATCATCCATTCCTCTGGAATCTGTGTTGATCCTGATCTTATCTAGTTGTTTTTAACTCTGCAAAATGTGCAGCCAACAAAACTTTGCCAGGCTAACTGTTTCAACAATTTCATGAAAATATGAACCATTCTTCTAATTTCTTGGAAATTTGAATTCCTAGATCAATTTTTTTGGTGAATATTTATAGTCTACTATCCTATACCTTTCAAACGTCTGCTTCCATCCTCAATTCTGAGTCCTGAGCAGAAAGTTATGGCTATTTGAAAATTGCTCATTAATTTTTATGTTCATTCTTCAACTTGGCGCAACTCTGCGCTGTAAATATGCATTCCTACACTTACTCCATTGGAATTTTCGTGGGATATCAATTGGGTTTCTTCATATACATATTATGGACACTCTGTCCAAGTTTCACCTTTTTTTGGGTTCCAGGCTGCTAGTTACAGCCTGCTGAAGTTCTAGGCCAATTTATGTTTTTGGTCTGGAATGCTACAGGTACCCTCTTTGCCATATTAAACATTTTTAACATGCCCAGAAATTTAATTTAGATATTGTATTGTCTTCTATGGTTCAATATATTTCCATTGACTTCTCCTGCACCTCAATCGGATTCCGAAGAAGAAATTTATGGCTCTTTGAAGTTAGTTGGGTCATAAAATTTATCCTCCACTGTTTGTGTTGTAACTTTCTCATTAAAGATCCATTTGACGAACGGTTTACACCATTAGAAAGCTCTCTTTGAGATCTTTTATTTGAGATGCAGAGAAATAGTGTACTTTGGTAGATTTTGTTCTTGTGGTTTTCGAGTAGCTAAAAATGTTGTTAAGGCCCTCAAAAATGCGCTACAAAAATATGATGTTCAAATAGTATAAAACATCGCGGAAATTCGCAGGTTTTTTGTTGTTGTTCACCATCTAAACGACTTCGCGCACAAAAATTTCAACTTGTACACCCATATTTAACATGCACAGCAACACCACAAGGTAATTCATGCTTTGTGCACTTATAACCACTGTGCATCACTTCTATGTTGCGCCAATAACTGGCGCGCACTACTTTTGTGTCATGCGCCAATATCCACCACGCAAGATTTTGGTTCTTGCATTATTACCTATTGCACGCAATTTATGTATCGCGCGCTCAGATTCCGTGCGCATTTCACTCTATGCATTGCACCATGCCAAAGTTTAGTACGCCCCCACTACGCACCAATACTCTGCTTGCACCAATAACTAAAATGTTGTGCGACAACATATACCCACATTGCGTGTGCACCAACCAAAATTTGCGCTCTACCAATACTACGCACACCATGTGCATCATTATTATGTGTGTGAAAACCACGCGCACCTTATTATTCTTATGCACATCGCACAATGATAAATTTATGCACATAAATGTTTTTCCACACGGCACCAAAATTTAGTGCGCGCACCCGCACAACAACATTTTTCCGCATGGTGCCAAAATTTATTGCGCGCAGCCAGACACCAACAATTTTTTGCGCGGTGCCAAAATTTAGTGCGTGCACCCGCACATCAACATTTTTCCGCATGGTGCCAAAATTTAGCACGCGCACCAGCATGCCAATATTTTTCTGCGCAGTGCCCAATTTTGACATATCACAGGATTTTCACTGCACATAATGCATTTTTAGTGCACCCACTCACGCAAATTCATTTTTATGCGTATCATTTCCTCGTCAATTCCGTTACAAAAATTGGGTCTTTTTTCTAACTTTTTCCTCAATTTACCATAGACATTCTACAACTATGAAATTTGTTCAATTTCACCCCGATAACACCAATTCAACCTCTGTAACAACAAATCATTGTGAGTTGACATTTCTGGAATGAATTTTTCCCAAAATCAATTCATGAATTGAGAATTTTAATTACTAAATTTGCTCTATCTATCATGGCTTCACTGTAACTTCAAATTCGACCAATTCCAGGTATGAATTTTCTATAACAAAGATTAAACCAATAATATCTCACCACTTGGCTGAAATTCTCCATTCTCTCATGAATTTAACAACAGAATTTGGGGATTCTCCCAATTCCGCATTTTTTCTTCTAAATTTTACCATGGACGCTCTACAAACTGAAATTTGGCCACTTCAAAATGAATCCTCTATGAAATTTCACTTCAACTTAACTTGCTTGGCCCATCCAGTCTTAGTGTTGAAAACTAAAGCTCTGATACCATATTGTAACATCCCCGACCACCCATGTTTGGCCATGCTACTCCAGAGAATGCTTTTGTTCTCTCTGCGGAACATACTGTAACATACCCAGCATCCAACTGAGCTATGCCACATCAATTTTTCGAACTACATGCAATTAAAAAATATACACATAGAACTATTGTGGAACTTTATATATAAAATGTAAACAGACAAATGCATTCTGTAATTGCACAGATTCATAATGAAATAACAGTAAACACATACATGCAACATATACAGGCAATACCCATAACTACAAAGACAGTTATAACCACACATAGGATAAACCCACAAAAATAAACACATAAATAATAATGCATCATGTAAATTTATCACACAGTTGACACTTGTCTTGGTAAGAATATCACCAACTACGTGCAAGCCTTCCACGAACCTCCCAGCCTTAGACCACACTTCTCATCACTCTCAGCAGTGGGTCACCCTCGAACTGGGACTAAAATACACATGGGTAAAGGGACTCCTAACCAGGCTAATGTATCACAGACAACAAGAAAGAATCTGTCACAGGTGCCAACTCAAAATAATAGCCTACAGCCCCTCATTCCCCACATGCCTGTCCCACCCCATAAAGTGTTCCCCTTCTCTGCTCAACAGTCCTTCGGCTGCCCCACTTCCTTTTCGGGATTCAACAACAGGATGGATAGAAAGTCTCAGAGTCTTGTAGCTACAGTTTAGCACCTTTAGAAAATAAATTCCCAACAATTCTCTCACCCAAAGAGATTTCTCATAGGCTTGAGAACCTGCCTCTTCAATATCCCATGAGCCTGAAAACCTGCTTCTTCAGTCTGGCTCCCAAGCTAACCAGCTACACAAACAGGTCTGGGTATGGATATAGGTTCAGGTACAATGACATGAGGGTACAGAGGATAACTCAATGAGTGTCTGAATGATGATGGAGTGATTTACTGAATGATGGAAGGACTGGCAGAAAATGAACTAAGTCGAAACTATATGTATGCATGTCCCCAACTTGACACTTGTCATGTTGGGAGCTACTTTGGCCCACTTGTCCCCAACTTTAGAACTTAGGATAAAATAATTATCCATACTTTATGATTTAAGAAATATTAATATGATATTCCTTTTTGGCTTAATCTACCTAGCTTAGCCCCTTTTCCTTAACTTTTAGCCCCCCCTTTCCCTAACTAGTGGAGTTTAGTCCCCCATACTCTTTTATCGGGGTGAGTCTACGCACAGTGATGTATTTTATATTAATGATGAGACACATACAAAAATAGGCGCACTGGCCTTTAACATCTAGGATCTCCATCCTAATCATCACAAAACTAGCTCACCAGCCTATAAAACACCTCATATACACAAAGGCTCCCTGGCCTAAAAATAGAGTGCATTTAATTTGTTGCGCGTGATATCCTGGAATGTTCACACTTCATCATTTTACTGCGTAGTACATGCATGCACTATGCCATGAAAGGTGCATACAAAAATGATATCAAACAACTCACCATCTTAAGTACATTTTCATTTACATTACAATTGGGTTCGGCCTAGGGATATTATAGATTCCTCCTCGAATCTAATGGATTCCCTGCAAGGATACTTGTTTCCTATAGTGTGAACTACGCCTTCTTGGGAATCTGTTTAAATATTTAGCATTAGCTTCTTATCTGGATGTACTACCTGCTTATTTCTATGTATATAATTTGAGTGTATGGAATCATCTTTGATGTTTGAAACTGATGGAAGCACGAGAGTATCTACATGTTGCAGTGGAGGTGCATGCAAAGTAATATCCTTATGTGTAAGTAGAAAAGAGGAGTCACCGTAAGAAAACTTAGGGAATTTATACAACCTTGAATTGTGATGTACCTCACCAGTTGGAATGATGGAATTGTCATGCATTTTAAGTACATAAACTGAATATGATGTAATTTCAACCCTTTTACCTTTCTAAGTGATCTAATAAACTGAGAACAGATTCATAGAAAGCTTTGGAACATGTAAAACATTCTCAAAACTTTAATTATGGAGTTCCACTCTTCCCTCCCCTGCTACTTCCATTGGAGTATCATCCCCCATGAGAATAGGGGGTCTTGAACATGGAATCAAAGAAGAGAAATATTCCTCTTTCACTACCATATGATTGGATGCACCATAATCTATAATCCATGAATCAAATGAGGAATTAATTTCAAAAAGAGCATGATGATTACCTTTCTTAGGAGCAGGATCTTCTTCTTTTTGCTTCTTGACTCCCTCTAGAATGAAGTTTCCAAGGTTGTTCTGTTGAAGTTCTTGTGCCATAAGATCGATATGTTTCTTCATGCATGTGTATTCATCATGATTTGGTTTATTGCAGCAATTGCACTACTTTACCTTCTTCTTCTTCTTGGAATCTAAAGAGTCTTTGGAACCTGAAGAATCGTTGAAGGGTTTCGAATATCCCTCCTTGTTTTGTTTCTCCTTCCTGTTCTATTTGGATAATCATTTTTCATCATACATGGTGAGTGCATGTGCTTTTGGATCCTTGATTAGGCCCATCTAAATGAGTTTTTTCTTCTCATGTGTGAGAGAATCAATGAATTGATCCATGGTAGGCATCTTCCAATTTGTTCCCATAAAATACTTGCCAGAATGAAAAGTGGAAACATAGACAAGATATTATGGTCCTAGCTTGGAAAAGATTGTTAAAATAAGTTGTTCCACTTGTTTAAACTTATCAATACCACAATATGATAATCTCAATATCAAATATTTAAACTTAGTAAAGAAATCCTGTATATTATCAAAACTTTTAGGATCCAAAGTATTCAACTCTACCTCAAGCATATGACCTCTCATCTCATCCTTCTTTTCAAACAGACTTTCCAAGGTAGTCCATATCTCATTTGGAGTCTTCCATGTAGAAACATGAAACTATAAATCAGATGAAATCAATTGAAGAATAAGTCACATGGCTTCATCCTTTGAGTTCACCCATCTCGTCTTCTCAACTTTTGATGTAGGTTATGTTTCTGTCCCCATCATCAAGTTGTAGAGTCCTTCCCTTCTGAGTTGGAATTTTGACTTGGGATTTTAATAAAAATAATTGTATGGTGTAAGTATTACCACCAAGTTTGAATGTATAATAGGTGTCCTATCCATATCTCCCACTGTTTCTGAGAACCATAAAAATTTACTCTCAATTTGCATGTGGAAAACTGAGAAATCACTGCAGAAAGGGCACTTAAGTGAAAATTATTATTAGTTTTAGGAGACAATATTACGACTTAATTTCTGAGAAAACGGTGAGGAATTTCTTCAAACGATTGAAAACCCACTTGCAAAATGGGTCAATTTACCTGTCATGCAAATTGTTTCCAAAAGTAAATTAATATTTTTAGAGAAAAAAACAACAAAAAGAAACATTTTTTTAGAGGCAATCGCACCTTGCCTTAAGATATAGATTGACCATTTCTCCTCGGTCACCCTTTACCAGTGTATTGGGAGTGACCATGGTCACCCTTTTACAGTTTCTAGCGTGTGACCAACCTAAAATTTGAAAAATTCACAAGTTTGTTTGCAACGGTCGCTCCTTTCAAGAAAGAGAAGGTGTGACCATGTCTGTTACATGGATTTTCTCATTGAAACTCTGATTTCCTTATTCTCTAGCTTGTCTGGCTTGCTCCAAGTAGCATAGCTCTGATACCATGTCAATTTTTTATCAAAACCTGCACAAGAGATCTAGATAAAGCAAGTACAAACAAAGCTTATCAAGAAAGGAAGAGAGATTCAATATGGAAGAATGAGAAAATATATTCACACTACTCCAATGAGTTGATCAATGAATGAATGATTGATACATAGATGATGATCAATATGATACAATGAATGAGTGGAATACACTCATATATAGGACATAACATTCCATAATTAAGAAAAACAATCAAGCAATTAACTTTCCTTAGGAATTCATGCATGCATAATTGTGATGATCTAAATAGAAAGTCCTAAAATAGAACTAGTCAGTTAACTCCCATTGAACTAGTGTGTTGAAAATAGAAATTTCTCCAATACATACCTTGGTGACAAGAAGTGTAACTTTTGTCGAAATATGTATGCCTAACATCATGGTAGCGACTTAGTGAGAAGTGCATCAAAGTTACGACGAACATCGGGGAGTGCCAAAAAAAATGATTGAAATAGTAGTAATTTGTGACAATATGATTAATTTAATTCATATCCTCGTAATATTTTATCGAATTTTGATCCCATATGTATGAGTGGTTAATGGATGAACAAATTGTGATTTTGGAATTAGAGTTGTCTATAATTAATTTATTTTTTCCTTTAAAATTAAATTTTATTTTTCTATATTACATATGGTTTCCCACAGTGCCTCTCTGGTTGCCTCATGAACCTGGACAATATTTGAGGGTGTGACCCCATGGAAATCAATTTCGATTTCCATTTCTCAGACACTTTCTTGTTTTTCATGTGTACCTTTTCAATTAACAATTTTTTAGAATTTTTATTGTATGTTGCATGGTGAAGTGTTACAAACTCTTCAAATATTTATGGTTCTTGAGTAACCGGAGCTTCAAAAATTTATTGGGTTTCCAATGGTCGTTGTTCTGATCAATTGGGTTCTTCGATAATATCATCTACATCCATTTCCTGGGGACTTTCTTAAATTTCAGGTATTTCTAGTCCTTTTTTCTCGATCTCTCTTTTTCTTTTAGCAGAGGTATGTACAACATGATATATTTCAATATTTTTCTTTGTTGGGTCCTTGTCACCGCCACCATTTGAGTTTACAAAATATTTTTCCTTGTTTCCAAACAACTGCTCGTTGGTTTTTGTTTTTTTCGAGGTACTTCTTTGAGACATAGTACGAGAATTGGGGTTTTCATTTGTTACTTCTCTCCCTTGTTGTCAATAGCACTCATTAGTACTGGCTAAATATTCTATATCATTCATGGATTCATTGACTAATGTCTTAGGGTGATTTAAATTGTCCCCTCCTCCTTTAAAATTTTCAATCTTAGTGAAATACGAGGAGTATCCCATCAAGGAAATATTTGTAGTGAATAAATCATTAGGGTTGTAACCCTCAACGCATTCAGCATCACTCAGGCCTAGTTGGTCAAACTGGCCTACAAGTTCATCCAAATGGGAGATGTTCTTTACAGTAACTTCTCCAACTTTCCATGGAAACGAGATGAACTTATTTTTTCCTTTCTCATTAAAGAAATGATCCTATTATTTGTTGGAATATTGAGATGGGGGGGGGTGAATCAATATGAGAACTTTTACCACGTTTACCACTTTTAACCACAATATATAAAATTCAATATTATCTGTAGTATATCATCTATGTATCATCTATGATTTCATTCAATATATCATCAGCACATAAACATAAGCAACAACACATCAACAACATCACATCAAATACACAATACACTAGAATTTATGTGGAAACCCAAATGGGAGAAAACCACATAATGCCTTCTTATATATCAAAGAATAAATTCATTGGAAGCACCAACTTCCCAGTTCTCCAACTGCAACTGGAAGGAGGCTATGAATCCATATTTTCAAGCTCCCACCTGAAGGAAGCTACAACTCTCTGACTTCTCTGGCTCCAACCAGAAGAAGGCTACAACCCCCTGATTCTCAGGCTCCAACCTAAAGGAAGCTCCAAATCCCTACATTCTCCGGCACCAACCAGAAGGAGGCTACAACCCCCTTTCCTTGCCTCATCCTAGCACCCTAAAATATAAGTGTATACCAAATTGTCACTACCACAATCACTACCATTGTCACTGTCACTGCCACTGTCACTACAATTGTCACATCAACCTGTAACATGTCAACCTGTCATTGTATCTAACTTGTCACTGTCACCATCATGTCACTGTCATCAACCTGTCACTATCACTGATACTCAACATCAATAAAACCATATCCTCACACATGGATACCATCACCAAACCATGTACATCAACCTGTATCAACCATGCATCAATCATGCACCAACACATGTACCAAGTCGTGCATTAACCATGCAAAAAGGCATGTACCAAACCATGCATCAACAATGCACCAACACCTGTACCAAATCGTGCATCAACAATGTACCAACACCTGTACCATACTGTGCATCAACCATGCACCAACATTTGTACCATACCATGTATCAATCATGTACCATATCGTGCATCAAACTTGTACCATACCATGTATCAATCATCTACCATATGATATTAACAATGAAGTGTCTCAAAAAATTTCTCAAGCATATACCAAGATCACCAACATATGCCTCTAACCACGCACCAAATCATCAACCATATACCTCAAACAACGTGCCAATCATCCATAAACCATGTACCATAATATCTACCAAACAAATACTATCAATGGTGTACCTCAACCAAGTACCAACATCACCAAGAGGTGTATCTCATACATGTGCTACCATATACCAAGTGTGAACTTCAACCATGTACCGACATCTCAAATACATGTCTCTAATAATGAACCATAACCATGAAATATATGAAACTAGATATCAAGATAGCCAAGACTGTACTTCTAACAAGGTATCATGTCATCACCAAGGTGTACCATACCATGTATCATTACCACTAAACATGTTCCATAAAAACATAAGAATAACCCTTAAAACTTACCTATGATCTTGTAGTTGACCTAATACTCTTTAATACTAACCTGTAACCTTTCCTTAGTCCTCAATAACCTAGCACTAGCATATTCCCCAATTTTGTCTTAGCCTCGCAGGACTAAGAACTCATGTTTTGTGGGGCCTCACATGACAAATACTATCTAACCCGTGGGGGTGCCTCATGTGACATGCTCAAGATGACCCGTAGGGGTGCCTCACATGGCACGCTCAATTTGAACCGTGAGGGCCTGCTTAATTAGGGTTACAAAAAAAACATAGATCTTTGCAACTCTAAAACTTTCTCCATTCCTTTGCACTTTCTCTGCTACCTCATACTCGACATTAGATTTTCCAATAGACCAAAATATTCGCGTAATATATATATTCAATGAATGTGTGTGTGTGCTTATGAGGTATTCCTTGGGGTGTATTTATACTTTTTCTAGGTAACATCTTTTCTTAATTTTAGGGCTTCTTGAGTTTCTTGTTACAACAACTTTACCCTTTCATTAATTGACTTGTAACTAATTAGGGGCTTCTTAACCATTCTTTGGGGCTTTCAAATTCATGAGGGCATATATCCCTAACCATGAGGAACCATGTGGCATAACACCTACCATTGGAAACAAAATGACGAGGATTATCCATCTATGAGTGTGTTACCTAAATTTGTATTTTCCTTCATGTCCTTATTCCTCAAAGAACTTAGGGTCTCATGACCACACCTCTGGGGATTCATGTAGACTTCATCAAATACACCCATCAATGACAACTAGCTCACCATAAATATTTACCATAACTCTGGGGTATATCAAATGCTCCAAGGTTTGACATCAATAAAAATGAATTGTCCAACAATATCCCCCTTTGGCATTGATGGAAACACCAACATTTATGGAAACACTCATACTCCAATACTCATGATCCCATTATGACCATTGCTCCTCATCAATGTTTCTCTCTCTTCCCCTTTGATATCAATGGAAAATGATATCTCTCCTTGGGGATTCTCCCCCTATCTTCATGCGTTTGTTATTTCTCTTCACATGTTCGTGTCCTCATGTTTCTTTCCAAGTTTCTCTTCTCTTTTTTATATCAATAATAAAGAGTGACTCCCCTTGAAAGTATGCATTTTTTGAGCAATCCTTCTCGGACTTCATGCGCTTGACTCTTTATTTTCTGATCTCTCTCTTTATCTCCCTTTGACATCATGGGAAAAAATGATAAATCCCCCTATCGATATGTCTTAATGATTATTTTGTTTCCCGATCTCTTTCTCTGATGATTTCTCTTTCCTTGACTTGTCTACAAGATGTCATGTTGATCAATGTAGGGGTTCTTGTGTATGTTTTCTTTTCTCTCTTCCAGTGTTGCTTATTGTCCATTGGTTCTTCCTTCTGTAACTCTCTCAAATTTATATAAAGCATTCAAAATTTCTTGTCTTTAAATATTCATGTCTTGTTATGTTCATTGTTTAGAAATCAATGATCATATTATTCAACAATGTCCCTCTGATGATATAACTTATGTTGAAGGTTTTTATTTCCTTTTTTTTTTCCTTTCACTTCTTGTCTTCTTGTGACCAACTGATTCCATTGATTCCAATTGTAAATATGCTCTTCCATATATCTGTCTAGACCTAYCAAGGATCTCATAAATCCATCTCTGTCTATATGTCATAACTGTCCATAACTCTACTACTCAATTGTCCACAATGTTGACCCATGTGTCATTGTATTATCATGAAGGATTTTTTGTTGTAAYTGATCATCACATATTTGTGTTTCTTAGACTGAAACAAATATGTCACTGATGTGAAATACATCCTTGAACCTGTAATGAATATATCCCTACCTAGAAAGTGTTTCAATGATATTCCTCTAATATCTGCATGGGAACACTTCTTCTCAATCGATCAATCTTTCATTCTGTACTTTCTCTATCTAACTACTCTGAATCTGTCTTTGCAAACACTTCAAACTGCTTGAAGGATGGTTCTCTGATATGTAGCAGCTACTGCATAGACTCCCCTTTTAAATATTCATATTTACTGGGAGTCTCCAAGACGGATGGCTCAGAAAAATACCCGCTCTAATGCAGAGTAATCTTTCTCTCCATATGTAGATTCATCATTTTCCTAAATTCTGACATCCTTTTTATCTTCTTTCTGAATCTTGACTTTTTCTTTTTCATCATCTTCCTAGATTCTGACATATTCCTCTTCATCTGTAAATTCATCCTGATCTTATTCTACTGCAAGTCCTGTAAGTACAATCTCTGGAAGTGATTCATTTATCTTCTCTTCATTCACCTATTCTTCTAGTTCCTTCTTTCCTCTCCAAATCTTCATGTATCTGACATTAGTGTATTCCTTCATGAAAGGATCTATCATGCTTCTACAATTTAGAGCTATGTGTCCATAGTTGTGGAATTTGTAACATTCAATATTGTGTGGGGCCACATAAGCATCTCTTTCTTGAACATTTATTTCATATGCTTTGCAACTCACAGATTTATGCCCAAATTTAGTACATTTAAAACAATGACCCAAAAACAATTTTGATACTTGGGAGTGAATGAAATTCTTTGTGGTGTATTCCTTATGAATTCCTACCTTGGTTGGTCATGATATTCTCTTCTGTTGATTCCTTCATCATGATTGAAGTTTCTTTGCTTCCTGAATGTAGAAGGTCTTTTGTATTCATTCCTTTCTGGCTCTCATTGAACGTGATTCCTTCCTTTGAGAATTGTTTCATAATTATTTTGTTTTTTTTCTTTTGTCATGGAGCTTGAACCTTCTTCAAAATGAACATTATTGTATCCTAGTCCGAATTTGTCACTGTATGGCCTCTAAATGTTGAGAATGTTTTATAACACTTAAGAAATTTTCAAGTTCTTGTTGAGCTTATTAATTTCAAATCTCAATGTCATGATTTCCTTCCAATCTTCTTAGTCTCTTTTTCTTTCTTTATCATATGGATTTGCATTACTTCTTCCTTTCTCTTTCCTTCTTCAAGTTGGGTTTTCAAGGAGATGATTTCTTCTTTGAATGATTTGCTTTTCTTCATTTCTTTCTTTAGCTCAATTAAATCACTAATTAATTATTGCTCAAGATCCACTTCACCTTGTTATTTTCTTTCATGAGTTCTTTTCTTATTTTTCATAGCAATAAAGAGTACCCTCTCTATGTCACTATCGATTTCATCATATTCATCAGATGAAGAACTGTCTTCTCTTGAGTAGAGATTTTTCTTGAAGACTTTCATTTTATCTCATTTCTTGTTTCCATTTTGATTTTTCTTTTATTTCTTGGGATCTTATTCATCATCACTATCTAAATTCTTAACATAAGGACACTTATTTTCAAAAAGACCAATTTTACCACAATTAAAACATTTGAAGGGAAGCATACCTTTGTACTTTTTGGTTCATCTCTTCAAATTCCTTATGAAGTTATATGTTTCTTCATCCTCATCTGAATCGTCGCTATAAATGCAATTTGGCTTTGACTCGGAATTTTTCTTCTTCTTTGTCCTTTTGGATTCTTTGAAAGCTACTTCTTTCTTGGATGGATTTTTCTGTCATGCTCTCATTTCATAAGCTATAAATATTCTATGTAGCTCATCTATTCTTATTGTACCCATATATTTTCTTTCTTCTAGTGATTAAATCTTAGAATCAAATCTCATTGGAAGAGATCTTAGTACCTTTTGAACAATCATAGATTCATCAAMTTCTTCTCCCAATCCTTTAATTGAATTCATTGTTTCATCAACTCGTAGAAAGTAAGTTGTAATGTCTTTACCTTCCTTCATTTTCAATTGTTCATATTGACCTCTATAAGTCTGAGGCTTGGCCTCCTTGACTTTGGCATCTCCTTCGTAAACATTATGAAGTTTGTCCYAAATCTCCTTTGTAGAATTACAATGCATAACATTGACATATATTGAATTAACCAGACCATTCAAGACAACATTTTTATCCTCGAATTGTTTTGACTRAGTTTCTTTCCATCGTTATATGTTGGGGGAGTGGCAGGCTCTTTGTATCCATATACTATTGATTTCCAAGCATTAAATCTGTGTGCATGTACATATGTTTTCATTCGTCTTCTCCAAAAGGAATAATTTTGTCTATTAAACTGTGGTATTCCATTCTTATACATATTTGTGCTCTCCATGATCTTCCTTCCAGTGGTTAGACTATTTTCTTGAAGGACCTTCTCTGATACCAATTGTTGGAATACTGAGAGGGGTGGGGGTGAATCAGTATGAGCACTTTTACCACTTTTAACCACAATATGTAAACTTCAATCTTATTAGCAGTATATTATCAATGTATCATTTATGATTGCATTAAATATATCATGATCATACAAACATAAGCAACATCACATCAAGTACATAATACACCATAATTTATGTGGAAACCCAAATGGGAGAAAACCACGAAATTATTTCTTATATATCAAAGAATACATTCATTGGAAGCACCAACTTCCCAATTATCCAACTACAACTGGAAGGAGGCTATGACCTTCTATTTATAGGCTCCAACCTAAAGGAACCTACAACTCCCTAGATTCTTTAGCTCCAACTAGAAGGAGGATACAACCCTCTGATTCTCAGGCTCCAACTCCCTGTGTTCTTTGACACCAATCTAAAAGAGGCTACAACCCCCTTTCCTTGCCCTGTCCTACCACCCTAAAATATAGGTGTAGACCAAACTGTCACTACCACAATCACTTCCATTGCCACTGTCACTGCCATTGTCACATTAACTTATAAGATATCAACATGTCACTATATCCAACCTGTCATTGTCACCAACATGTCATTGTCATCAACCTTTCACTGTCACTGATACTCAACATCAACGAAAAAAGATCATCTCACATGGATACCATCACCAAACCATGTACATAAACCATGCACATCAACATGTATCAACCATGCATCAATCATGCACCAACACCCATACCAAATCGTGCACCAACCATGCACCAAAACATGTACCAAATCGTGCATCAACAATGCACCAACACCTATACCAAGCCATCCATCAAACAATGCACGAACACATGTACCAGGCCATTCATCAACCATGCACCAAAACCTGTACCATACCATGTATCAATCATGTACCATATCATGCATCAAACCTGTACCATACCATGTACCAATCATTTACCATATGATATCAACAATGAAGTGCCTCAACAAAGTACTCAAGCATGTATTAAGATCAACAACATATGCCTCTAACCATGTACCAAATCATCAACCATATACCTCAAACAACATGTCAATCATCCATAAACCATGTACCATAATATGTTCCAAGCAAGTACTATCAATGGTGTACCTCAACCAAGTTCCAACATCACCAAGACAAGTATATCATACATGTGCTACCATATACCAAGTGTGAACTTCAACCATGTACCAACATCTCAAATATATGTCTCTAATAATGAAACATAACCATGACATATACCAAACTAGATATCAAGATAGCCAAGAGTGTACTTCTAACAACGTATCATGTCATCACCAAGGTGTACAATATCATGTATCATCACCACTAACCATGTGTCATAAAAACATAATCATAACCCTTAAAACTTACTTCTGATTCTGCAGCTAACCTGATACTCTATAATATTGACCTATAACGTTTACTCAGTCCTCAATAACCTGGCACTAACATATTCCCCAATTTTATCTTAGCCTCATAAGGCTAAGAATGCTTATCTCGTAGGGCCTCGCGTGACAAGTACTAGCTGACCCGCCGGGGGGCTTGCATGACACCCTCAAGATGACACACAAGGGCCTGCTTAATTAGGGTTACAGAAAAACCCTAACTCTCTACAGCTTCAAAATTTCTGCTCTTCCTTTGCACTTTCTTCGTTGCCTCAGACTTGACCTCAGATTCACCAATAGACCAAAATATTCTCATAAGATAGATATTTAATGAATGTGTGCCTAAGAGGGACTCCTTGAGGTGTATTTATACTTTTTCTAGGTAGCCTCTTTCCTTAATTTTAGGGCTTCTTGACTTTCTTGTTACAAGCACTTTACCCTTTCATCAATTGACTTGTAACCAATTAGAAGTTTCTTAACCATTATTTGGAGCTTCCAACTTCATTAGCTAATATCTCCCTAACTGTGAGGAGACACGTGGCATACCACCTATTGTTGGAGACGACATGACGAGTACTATCCATCTATGAGTGTGTTACTTATATTTTCATTGTCCTTCATGTCCTTATTCCTCAAACAACTTTAGGTATTATGACCACACCTCCGAGGCTTCGTGCAGACTTCATCAAATGCACCCATCACATATGCTGACATCAACCACTCTTGTTGACATCAATGAAAACTAAATCACCATCAATCTTGACCACAACTTTGGGGTATCTTGAACGCTCCAAGGGTTGACATCAATGACAACCAATTGTCTAACAGTACTTGTATTGTCTACATACTTCTATAACAAAGTGTCTTTTTGATACATAGAAAGGGAGCCAAAATGGTTTTTCTTGGAAACCAAATAACCTTATGATACTAAAATCCTCTATAGTTAAAAAAATTCCTTTCCCTAAGAGAAAGGTTGCAACCTCAAGTGATAGTCTTGGTGTGTTAGGGCTGAAGATTAATTTTTTTAATTCAAAGAAAAAATTGATGTGGATTGGGTAGAATAATATTGAGCCTTATGCCTCCATAGGGCTTGATGTCATGCGAAGGCTAACTCCATCTTAAATTCGACACTTCTTACCCTCGACAAGTAGATGTCATGTAGAATTTTTGGGTCCTTTTCAGACCACCCAGTTGAAATGAAATTTCATTGGAAATAAGACGACCCCAATCAATAAGAGTGTTTTCATGCACAATGAAATGGAGAATATAGATGACATTTTTTGGCATAGAGGCCATGGATTCCAAACCAATAATATGAGAAAATTAGCAGACAAGTTCCTAAATTCCTTGTAGGGATACTTTAAGGAACTTACCTCAATATTAGTGGCATTGGTATTAGCTCTTGGTTCAATCAAATATTATTTGAGGAGCTCTCCTCCCCTTTTATGTTCCTTGAGGATTTCAATGGATTTGTCACCCTTGAACTGCATGGTGGGATTTGGGAGTCATAGCATTCTTGTGAACACTGAAGGAGCCAAAGATATAGGTTGTTTCCCTTGAACTTGAATTATTCTCCTTTCTCAATCAAATTTATCTGCACACCAAAGAACTAGCTCTTTGAAATCTATCACCTCCGGAACACAACCATCCAAAGTTGTTCATGAGGTCTAGACCTAGTTTGTTTCCTTCTCGGTGGGAGGTTGGGCCTTGTCGTACTTATATTCCTACGACCACCGGAACTCGTGGTCTTCACGTCTGAGAATATTTAGCGTATGTCCACAATACACCTATTTTCTCCTACTTGAAATTATTTACATTGTTTTCTATTCTTAACAATAGGTGGTGTTATTATCGATATAACATTTTACAACATGGCATGTTAGTCCTTTATTTAATTTACCATGCATTTCCTTGATTATTAACCACCATATCTCTTATTTCAAATTCATTGTCTTGGAAATTGAGATTTAGAATTTATTACAATGCTTTTAGAATTATTACAGTGAGAATTAGTCTAAACATTCTACATTTTGGCTCTTTTCCGACGATTTTTTTTCGTTTGATTTTGCCCAAATTTTGGTGAGGAATGGTTGGATCTGCAGATTTGAGTGGCTAAGTTTGTATAATAAGAGTGCCCCAAGGGTTTTTCATCATGTTGAATCCATTTATGCATTCATAAATGCAATTTAAACAACAAAAAATAACAAATTTGTCCAGATTTACATCGTCGGATTCCGTCCAAAAAACCCAAAAGGTAGAACGTTTAGCCAATGCTAATCTTCGCCGCTTTAATAACGTCATTATGTTCACACAAGTAGAAGATGACATGGCAGGGTGAAATAAATGTGATCGGGAAATGGTGATGTAATGTCGTGGAATATGGAAAATGGTGAAGTATGGAAGTGTGAAAAGAGGAATGGGGAGTGCAATATGGTGAATGTGGGACACAATACAAGGGGAATGAAAAAGGTGAAAGGGAATAACTCTCATATCTACAATGAGAAAATAGAATAAGTAAAGGAAAAGGTCATTATGCAGATCGAGAAAGTCAGAGGGTCATTCTGTAGAACGTAATACTATGGGTTGCGGGACACAAGCATGAGGAGAAAGGTAAGTGGAAGAGGCAGGTGTCCCACATCCTCATGTAAAGAAAATGGCTATGTACAAAAAGGTAAAGGGTGCATTTTGGGGGACACAGAGATAGATGGGTCATTCTAAGTGTTGTATGATTGCAGGACATGGGAGAAGGGAAATTGTGGGACAAAAACATGTTGGTCTCTGGCAACGAGACTCCCACATTCTTTGAAAAATCACTAAGTGCTAGGATTACAAAAGAAGAAAAATGATTGAAAGATGACTAAGTATAGATACACATGTTTTTGAGTCTGCAGACCTTGGAATTTGATAGTAGCATAATCCGCAACCTGCATTCGAAAGGATAAAACGACTAAGTAAAGAAAGTTCAAGAAGCAAAGAAAAACAAGGGAAAAAGAATAAGGATGAGTGTATATGTACTAACATTGATCATCGAATGTGGATCAACATTGTAATCATATAATTATGGCATGTTTCTTTTAGTATTAACCCAAATTCATTCCTGAAAAAGAAAATTTCATATAGCTAAAATAAAATTCTAATCCATTGTCCATAAAGTATATAATAAATATCATTTAAATTTACATATGTTAAATAGATTATCATTATTTATATTAGTTGAATCATATTTAATTAATTCTTTAGAGATAATTAATATAAATTTGAATTTCAAATATTAAATTTGAATTTAAAACATGGTTAATGGTAGCTAAAATAAGACTATAATCCATTCTCCATAAAGTATAATAAATATCAATTAAATTTACATATGTTAAATAGATTATCATTATTCATATTAGTTGAATCATATTTAATTAATTCCTTAGAGATAATTAATATAAATTTTAATTCCAAATGTTAAATAGGTTGTACATGGAGATTCAATAAAATTTTCAAACAAAATAAGTAATGAACCAAAATAGTATGATAATTATTTAAAAGAGTCATGTATAAGTAATGAACCAATATATAGTATAATTAAGTTATATATATATGAGAATGGGTGTTTCCTGTGCGACTGTTCATGGAATAAATTATCGTCATCCAATTATATTCTAGATTTTTTTTAAATAAGACTTTTTGCAACTGTTTACTTAATAAATTATCGTCATCCAATTATATTCCAGCTTTGTCACGCAGTTATGTGGTTCCAAGCCGAGGAATTGACGTCTTCTCGCCTATGGTTTTTAGAGTATCTTGATGGTATTTGGACGTTTTCCATAAAGTAAGGATATGTGATATCAAAGGCGTTTTCACTGACACGGACTACACTACAGTATCTTCATGGTATTTGGACATTTTCTCTGATCCAGAGATATGTGATATCAAAGGCGTTTTCGCTTACACAAACTATAGTGCTGATTATGTCTATGTTCCAGAGTTTATTTAAAATATATCACTTCTTAATCATAAATATTTTACCGCTTTCAATTGATGTTGTTTTTCAAGTTTGAAATTTATGGGTTTTTTTTTTTCAGACACGAGTAAATCTGAGTGAGAATCGAATTTGAGATTTTTTTTTACATTTCTTTCCATTTACACGGCAATTGTCAATAGGTCTACTCAGGGCTAATTTAACTATGTTAACAAGCTGATTACTTTTCCAAATCTGCAGGTTTGTCTTGTTCTATGTTATAGCTTTTTCCTCGGAATCCTGAGACACGAAACCACTATTTTTTATTGTTTAAAATCTATTTTTGAATGTAGAAATGGATTCAACATATTGAAAAGTCTTTGAGAGACTCCAATTACACAGAAATAATCACTCAAATCTAAAGATTTAACCATTTTTTTTATCAAATTTTAAACAAAATTTACAAAAAAAATATCACTTTATAAAGACAAAAACTTTAAACTACTAAAATGTTTTCATTTGCTGAAGCTAAACCCACATCATAAATCATGGTTAACCAATTAATTTCTAGTTTTGTCACTTAGTCATGTGGTTCCAACCTCGAGCAATTGACGTCTAGCCATCAATTATGCAGAATTTCACATCAATCGACATGGAATTGTCTACTTCTGATCGATTTTGTTGTCAAGACTAGAAGTTCCCATGGAACATAAGGGAAATTTTTGAAAAATTAGGGAAGAGAAATTTTTGTATAACATGTTTTTCCTGTTATATAGTTTGAGTGGGTCTATTAGTTAAAAAATTGAGTTTTTGGGGGATAAGATATGTATATTTCTTTATATTTTACCAGTAAAATCACTCGACTGAAAAGGTCTCATACACCAATTTAATGTTTGGCTTGACCTTGACCTTAAAAATATATTATTTATTATTATAAACTACAATTTACTCATGTTATTATAACACAACACAAACAATTCAAGGAAAAAAGGCATCCAGACTCATGTTATTATAACACAACACAAACAATTCAAGGCAAAAGGAAGAAAAACATAGCATATTTATTGAAGTTTAATTGACAATACATTATGTAGTATGAATCTACAGATGGCGTAATTACCATGTATGTCGGCATCTTTAAGCTACAGAGATCTGTCGTTACGGGCATAAACCCGCGGTCGGGGATTCATACACGCAGGAAATACAAGTGGTACTTAAGCACACATTTGTTGGCCACCCTTGTAACCCCTATTGATACCCCTTCGAGTGGTAGCGCATCAAACAACACATGTATACAGATCGACTTAGATCTCCTAAATCCCTCCATAGATAAACCGAGCGGCCGTCTGACTTCTATAGTGCCATCGAAAATAACACTCAGGAAGATACTCTCTAATACCTGGGTAGTCAGGTAGTACGGCTAAAGGCACAGTCTATCCTCCTTAGTTGGTTCCCTGAGATATTGGGTTGAGTACTATTGTTGGAACTCACGCGTATATCAGAGAGGTATAGCACAGGGAAAAACCTTGTTTATAGAACCCTTGAATACCCTAACCCTTGGGACGGAAACAAAAAGAGAACATACAAGATTTATTGCCGCGCAACTGTGTATCCTACATTCGAGTTGCGAAATTACTACACATTTATTCTTGTTAAGAATTTGGGCATTTCATCACTACAGTATTGTTTAGAATGGAGTATAACTCCACAGGAGTAAAAAAATAAAGTCTGGATCTTGTTGGCACCATTATTTGAGACCTATCCCGTTGGACTTCTCTCTTCTACCTTATCGCAGTCATACCTATCATTTTTCACCAAAAAAAAAAATCTTGTGGACCCGAACCTTGTAATATACCAGATATAAAATGTATGCAGAACAGAAATAAAATGCTAGTAATGGCAGAATAACAAAAATATAACCAAAACATTCACCACAATAACACTGAAATGATATAAGAATAACAACATAAATTGCACTTTGAATATGAAAGCAATGTTCACAGGCCTCTTCGAGGGGGCAACCTCCAGTTGAGCAGAGCTCTATTATAATAATATCCAAGCTAGGGTTATCATACCCTCGACTCCTATTTATACTAAAAAGAAGCATCTAGAGGAATATCCTTCTAGAAGCAGAAGCTTCTATTAGGTCTTCTTACATCCGCCTTATTCTATTTTATTGAAAAGCATTATTAATATTGACCTTTATTATATCCGAATATATTGTTCTACCTATGTGCGTGTTAGGACCCTAACATGTCCGCCCCCTTAAAAACAACCTTGTCCTCAAGGCTTGAGATGAGGAAATTGCTGCAAAATGGTCGCTGCTTCCCAAGTGGCATCTGCTGGAGTTGTATCTTTCCATTGGACTAGCACTTCCTTGATGGTTCTCTGACATAGGCGACACTCACGCTGGTCCTAAACTGCTTCTGGTTGTAGCCAAATGGATCCTTCTTCAACTAACTCTGGAAGGTTGGTTTGAATTTGGCACTTAGCTCCAATTACCTTCTTTAAGCATGAAACATGAAAAACAAGATGTAGCTTCGAATGGCTGGGCAAAGATAACTGATAGGCAACTTGTCCCACACTCTTGAGCACGATATA